>PVKC010005497.1:15266-33159 GCA_004027635.1 Crocidura indochinensis | reverse complement strand
CTTAATTGGTTATGATATAGGCCACACACATGTGGTGGTTAGGGTATGAATAAAGGTATTACTTCCTGAAGCCTGCCTGTGAGTGAGATTTCTACCCGTCGCTTTCCTGGACCCCAGACCCATCGATTAATGGAGGATGGAGCCACGTGGCCTGGGAAAGTAGGCAGAGGCCTCCATCTCCATCCATCTCCATCCAGCAACATCTTTATTTATTTAATACAACAGTAGCCCAGGCGGCCAGACCAGGTGGGTGTTGGGGGGGGTCTGTCCTGGATGGGATCCCAAGCTTTCCCTGCCCTTTCCCCAGCTCTAGGGTGTGAAGTACACAGGGTGTAGGGCAGGCAGATACTGAGTTCTGGCTCTCGATCTATCCTCTCTCGAACGGGTGGCAGGATCTACCCAGCATGGTTTTTGGGAAACCCCATGTAGAAGGCTTTCTCCCTAATTTGGGTGCACTGGGAGCCTTGATAGGACCCCAGCTGTCCCTCTTCTGCCCCGGCATCCAGGTCTTCAGGGGTGGGAGCCCAGGCGCCAGACCAGGTGGTTGTAGGTGGTCCTCATTGCTGGGGTCACAAGCTTTCCCTGCCCTACGCCCAGCTCTAGGGTGGGAAGGGCTCAGGGTGTATGGCAAGCAGATCTTGGCTTCCTGCTCTCTATCTATCCTTTCTCCAGCTGGGGGCAGGATCTACCCAGCATGGGGTTTGGGGAAACCCCTAAATTGGGTGCCCTTGGAGCCTTGATAGGGCCCCAATTTATATCTTCTGCTCCCAGTCTCCAGGCCTTCTAGGGTGGCAGTCCAGGTAGTCAGACCAGGTGTGTGTCTGGGGAATCCCTCCTTGATGGGTTCCCAAGCTTTCCCCGACCTTCATCCAGCTCTAGGGTGGGAAGGCACAGGGTGTAGGGCGGGTAGATCCTGGATTCTGGCTTCTATGTATCCAGTCTTGAGCTGGAAGCAGAATCTACCCATGTGGAGTTTGGGGAAACCCCATGTGGAAAGCCTTCTCCCTAACTTGGGTGCACTGGGAGCTGTGATAGGCCCGGCCCCCAGCTGTTCCCTCTTCTGCCCCTGACCTGCAGGCCTACTGGGGTGGTAGCCAAGGCAACCAGACCAGGTGGGTGTCGGGGAAGGTCTCTCTTGGATTGGGTCCCAAGCTTTCCCCAGCTCTAGGATGGTAAGGGCACAGTGTGTAGGGCGGGTAGATCCTGGCTTCTTGCTCTCTATCTATACTCTCTCGAGCTGGAGGTTGGATCTACCCTGCATGTGATTTGGGAAACCCCATGTGGAAGGCCTTCTCCTGAACTTGGGTGTGCTTGGAGACTTGATAGACCCCAGCTGTCCCGTCTTCTGCCATTGGCCTCCAGTCCTACTGGGGTGGCAGGCCTGGAGGCCAGACTAGGTGGGTATCATGTGGTCCCTCCTGGATGCTTTCCCAATCTTTCTCCTACCTTCACCCAGATCTAGTGTGGGAAGGGCTCAGGGTGTAGGGCAGGAAGATCCTGGCTTCTGGCACTATATCTATCCTCTCTCGAGCTGGAGGCAATATCTACCTAGAATGGGTTTGAGGAAACCCCATGTGGAAGGTCTTCTCCCTAACTTGGGTTTGCTGGAAGCTATGATAGGCCCCCAGCTGCCCACTCTTCTGCCTCCAGCCTCCAGTCCTTCTGGTATGGCAGCCCAGACAGCCTGACCAGGTGGGTGTTGTGTCAGGGGGTCCTTCCTGGATGGGGTTCCAAGCTTTCCCCACCCTTTTCCCAGCTCTATGGTGGGAAGGGCAGAGGGTGTAGGGCGGGCAGATCCTGGCTTCCGGCTCTCTATCTATCCTGTTTATAGCTGGAGGTAGGATCTCCCCAGCATGGGGTTTGGGGATACCCTATGTGGAAGGCCCCTCCCTAGCTTGGGTGCCCAGGGAGCCGTGATAGGCCCCAGCTGTCCCCTCTTCTGCCCCCGGCCTCCAGGCCTTCTGGGGTGCAGCCATGCGGCCAGACCATGTGGGTGTCAGGGGGTCACTCCTAGATGGGGTCCCAAGCTTTCCCTGCCCTTTCCCCAGCTTTAGGGTGGGCAGGGCACAGGGTGTAGGGCGGGCAGATTCTGGCTTCCGGCTTCTATCTATCCTCTCTGGAACTGGAGGCAGGATCTACCCAGCATGGGGTTTGGGTAAACCCCATGTGCAAAATCTCCCTAACTTGGGTGCTCTGGTAGCCTTGATAGATCCCCAGCTATCCCCTCTTGCCCCTGTCCTCCTGGCCTTCTGGGGTGGCAGCCCAGTCGGCCAGATCAGGTGGGTGTCTCAGGGTCCCTCCTGGATGAGGCCCCAAGCTATCCCTGCCCTTTCCCAGGTCTAGGATGGGAAGGGCCCAGGGTGTAGGGTGGGCAAATCCTGACTTTCAGCTCTCTATCCTCTATTGAGCTGGAGGCAGGATCTTACCCAGCATGGGTTTTGGGGAAACACTGTGTGGAAGGCCTTCTCCCTAATGTGGATTCGCTGGGAGCCTTGATTGGCTCCCAGCTGTCCTCTCTTCTGCCCCTGTCCTCCAGGCCTTTTGGGGTTGCAGCCCTGGTGGCCAGACCGGGTGGCTGTTGGGGGGGTCTCTCCTGGCAGCCGTCTGCTCTTCTGCCCCTAGCCTACAGGCCTACCCTGGGTTCCAGTTAGGCAGCCAGAAATGGTGGTTCCTAACTTGGGGCTTGCTGAGATTTGCTCAGTTGCACTAAGTGTCTATGGCAATTTCTGACCAGATTACAGATTGCCGGGGCTAGCGCCCCTGTCCGCAATGCATGCATTACGAGTATTCCCTATCCTTATGTTATGTTTTGCGTATCCAGAATGTCCATTTTGTATTCTGCCCTTTTCCACTCCCCTACAAAGATTATTTTAACTCCTTTGCTCTCACCCTCCCAAACATCACTAACCCACATTACTCTTTTTAACTTCAATACTGCACAATCCTAATCACAGACCAACGCTATGCATTGTGTGTAACAATCCCCAACTATTTCAAAAGACATACAATGGACACGTATTTCTTTTGAATATTCTATGTGTTATTTCTTTGACAGCTATAAGTCTTACTAAATATTCTCTTATACAGAGATGGTTATAACCACTTTTTATCTTCTCTTTATGAACTCTTCAATAAGGAATTTTGATGAAAGAGTCCCCCGGTTTAATGCCTTTGTTTGAACCATGTCATGGAGACTGTTGTACTTGTTCTTATGGCCTCCATATGCCCCAATAACACCACGTGACATTGTTCCTTTTTTGCATAGGCACATTAAAATGGGAAAATACTATACATACAAATAAGATCCTATCTAATAAAGATTGGAACACACAAATCTTGTAGTCCAATGGGACCTTATACCCTGAACACTGACATAATGATCTGGCACAGGCCTCAGAAGAAAGGACATTTTCCGCTCACTCCTGAACCATGGAAACCATCCATGAAACATCTAAGCTTCTCTATAACATCACCAGGAAGCAATCCTCTATCACGGAAGACCCTACCACTGCTCAGACATCGAACTGCTCAAAAGAGTCTTCCCTTAACACTGAGAAGACTTAACGATAACAAGGACCTGCTTACAGGACAGGACTTCCTGCATGACCCTTTAATTATGAGGTGAAACGAGATGATGCTCCACATCCTGACTTCAATGCAGGATATACAGATTACAGGATCTTTAATACAGAAACATGATACCAACAACAGAGACGGTGTAAAAAATAAAAATGTGTTGGCACTACAATGTCTTGGATTAGACGATCTAGCTTGCCTGGTGCCTAGAGTTGTTCATATGCCAGGAAACTTCAGGGGTAGGGTCTCTTTGTACTTAGGTCAAGGTTATCCCTTTCCATGCCCCTCATATTTTGGTGGGCCTATGCAAACAAAAATTGCCACTCTAACACTGTTTTTGTGCTCCTTTGACTCTAATCCTTAAAAAAAAAACACTTAAATTTTGAACTTAAACTAATTATAATATTGTAATCTGGGGACTTGACGGACAAAGTAATTATACATGGATTCAGTTTCATTTATCTTAATGTTCTTTGGCCGAAAGTTGAAAGTTAAGATATCAGCAAGGGGACTTCTTCTGAGAATTATGTTATGGGTGATTGTCCTTCCACTGTAACTTTACCTTGTCCTCTTTCTTTGCATCTTTGTTTTCATAATTAAAAATATAAAATAAAAAAAGATATTTATGTTTATTATACCCAAGGGGAATATATATAAATACATATTTATATAACATATATATATTTATAAATATGTATATTTATAAATAAATAATAAATAATATCTTTAATATATATTTATATATTATATATAAATTTATATATATTTATATTTATATATACAAATAAATATATATAAATATATATTTATATATAGTTATATATATAAAATATATATATTTCCCTTGGCTATAATAAGCATAAATATATATATATCCAGAAAAGCAAGAGTGATAGCACAGTGCGTAGAAATTTTGCCTTACACTTGGTCAATTGGGTTCAAGACCCGACATCCGATATGGTTCCCATGAGTCTCCCAGGAGTAAATTCTGAGCATAGATCAAACAGTAACTCCTGAGCACCACTGGGTGTGTCCTAAAAACCAAAACAAGGCACAGACCAAGAAATGAAAATATACCAAAGTAAAACTTGGATTCATAATAATTCACAATCCCTATTTCTTTTCTGAGTGTTTTGGCAAGAGGGGCCACATATTTGCTGTGAGAATCGTGCCATATATTGCAATATGTTTAGCAGCATCAAGAGTTCCTAACTTTTGTTGCCAAAAATCAAAAACCAAGCCCTAGATATTGCCAATGTCTTCTAAGAGTAAGATGGAAAAAGTTGCCCCTAACTGAAAACCATAGTTTTAAAAGAACCTATACAAATCTGAGAAGGTAAAACATATAGACCTCCTTTCAAAAGCAATTTATAAACTACAGATGCAGCCAATGTCTCATTCATAAATGTTGAATCTAAAACAGTATATATAAATTTATTTTCACTCTACCACACTGTAAGTTTAGACTAGATTCAGTGTGATAGCCCAGATGACATTAAATACTACAAATGTCTAGAATGTGAAATACCTCAGGAAACTAGCACAAGACCTAGCACATAGTAGCAACTTCTAGTGATAAAATAAAATGAATAAATAAATAAGTCAATAAGTGACAAGTGAACGAATAATTTTTTCACTTGGACCCTGTAGCATTACTGAATATTTCAGGATCAGTGTAGAAGAATGCATCATCCAACAAATTCCAAAGATATTTAAGTAAGCTAAATCTTTTGTATATGCTGTACCTTTGGTGCTGAATCTAATAAAGCATATCAAATGGAAAAAAATGCTGGGCAATTTTTTATTTAGTGCCTTGGAAAAATAGTGAGTACCTTATGATATTTTCATTTCTCAAGGTTCTTATATAATGCAAATGTTGAAGCAGCATAATCTCACAGTATTTTGGGGTCCAATACCTTTCATGCAAAACTCCTTTAACAGTCTTTATCTGAACTCCATATCCCTACTCACATGTGCTCACATACTGAGTTATTTCTGGAATATTTTAGTGTTTCACTTAAAATTGCAAGTATTTTTACTACTAATAATAACATATTTTGCTTGTGTTTTTTATAATGTTTTATTATCACAAGTCTGAACACAAATAAGAGATTCACATATTTAAAAACAGTTGGCCATAGAAATGTGTGTTATTTTGTTTAGATACTGGATCCCCTAAAGACTTCAAAAACATTTGGGCTGCAATTAGCCCAAAAGCTAAGATTCTGCTATCTGTTCTATTTATTAATGTGTAGCTGGATGTCACTTACCTAATATCAAAGGTTAGTGGCATCTTTCCAAATTGATTTTTAATAGAGACAAATGTCTTGCAGAAGTGACAAAACTGGCTGACAGCCCAACAAAGGCAGCCCTAAGGTAAGTTCTGCCTGGCCACTTATTAAAAGCTACATAGCTTGGCACAGGATGTGCTCAGTCAACATCAGTAACTTGGCATCAAGCCTGGGTCACCAGTTACTTCACTTCTCTGCATCAGCTTATCCATAAACAATAGAAATAATAAAAGCCTTTGGATAATGAAGTTAATTAAGATTAAATTAAGTCTTATAAGTCTTAGATATATCAACACAGAAACAATAGAGCTCTACGTTAATTATTGTTTTATCATCATTATCTTAACTACCATCCTGATCTTCATCACAGTCTCCATTGATACTGCTACCACAAATCATATTTGAAGGAATAAGTCATGGAACACATGACTATTATTCTTTTCAAGAACTCTTAATCATTGAAATCATTTAGCAATCGAAACACACAGTCTTGAAGAATAAATTATTTTAAATATTAATTTCTGATATAAGAACAGCTTTAGAATTATTCATTTCTCCAAATATAAAACTTATATTTTAATACTGCATGGCAGTACTAAATTCTATGAAACTCTTTTGTCTTCTCAAAATGGCATTCTCCAACTCTGTAATTTAGCAGACATACATTTCATTATTCATACCACCTCCACTAAATCAGCTGTCAACATTTCCTGATGCACCTTAATCCTCTAAAAAGTTGTATAATGTTTAAAATACTTTTAGATGAGTAGTATTTGATAAGATAGTAAGCATTAAAATAATTAATATATGTTCCATCAGCCTTATTTTCTGCTACAAAAATTGTGACCTTTTCTATATATAATATATTTATATATAACAATATATAATAATATATTATACATTTACTTATTATTTATATAAATAAATACCATATAAATATATATTATATATAAATATATCTATGTGGCTTCTTCTGATCCCTCTCCTCACAGAGTAAGGATGCTTTCTTTTATTTAGTGTTTTATTACTCTAAAGATAATTACAAAGCAAAAATGAAAACTTTGAGGGAAAGTTTACATAAGAAAGGATATATTCCTAATGTTTAAAAATTTGTTCTGTGATAAAACAGGAGGAAACTGAAGAAGAAAATTTTATTTGTACATGCTAACCATATATAACATATACTACATACAAAAAATGCTAACCTTACATAATGCATAGGTGATACTTAATGATGAAGAGATTGTGGCAATGAAAAACATAAATGTATTAGAATGACAGAGATGGAAGATTTTTAATATGTTTGCCTCTGTCCTGACTTTCTCCATCTGCTCATTAGTTTTCACAGAAGAGTAACTAAATTTAATTTTTGTTCAAATACAGTTTTCTTTCAGGCCTTTTGTCTTTAAACTAACTACCTAGTAATTATTTTGACCATGCAAAGTCCTACCTAGAGAATGAGACAAAATAGAAGATGTGAAAGAAAGACAGGGGAGTTGTTAGTGTCAATCAGGAAAACATAGTTAATTGAATTTCAAAGAAGGCACTGTGCCTGAACATAAATTGAATCATAGCATATAATTTTACTTAAGTGGAGGTATTGGTGTTGGAACATGAGCAAGTAAAAATGGGTGTACTATGAGCAACTATGTAATACACGATCTTTAAATTAAGTAATATGGTTTTTCTTTAAAAAAAAAAAAACAACGGTTGGAGTCAGAACAATAACACAGTGCGTAGGGTTTGCCTAGCACTTGGGCTTAATGCTCAGCATCCTATATGGTCCCCTGAGCCTGCCAGGAGTGATTTTTTTAAAATAATTTTTATTGTGACCAACATGAATTACAAGTCTTGATTTTTAAGTTCAGAACTAGGTGTAAGCTCTGAGCACAGCAGGATGTGGTCCAAAAATGAAAAAAAAAACTGCTGGAAAGATAGCACAGAGGTAGCCTTGCATGCTGCTAACCTTGCACAAACCTGGGCACTATTCCTGTCATCCCATATGGTCTACCTGAGCCTACCAGGGGAGATTTCTGAATGGAGATCCAGGAGTAACCCCTGAGCATTTATGAGTGTGGCCCAAAAAACTATAATAAATAAATAATGAGATAAATAAATAAATAGCAATAATTGTTACTAAATGTGGTAGAGTTTCTATAATGGGTTCAGTAGAAAAATCTTGGAACCACTAGACTAGAGGATTGACCTGATTTTGATGTTGTCAGGTAATAAATTTCAAGAAAACTCAATGATATGTTCTAATAAAGAGTTCCAGTCTTTCCTAGCTCTAGCTCTCAAACAGCACCACTCAGTCTCTTTTTCTCTCTGTCTCTTTCTCTCCTCCCTCTCTCTATTTCACTCACTTTCTCTTTCATTTTTTTTCCTATTCAGATTCTCACCGAAATTCTTTTCTGCAGCAAAAGATTACAGACCTAGGCACTCATAGAAAATTTAGGTGATGGAGAGTAATTTCTCCTCCCACCTTAAGATTAAACGGTTTTTAATGCAGCAAGATAGCTGCTTCAATAAGGCTGGCAGACTTCTAATATCTGTGCTTTTAGAACTAATGCAGCTATTTCCAGTCCTGACCTCCCTGGGCACTCACTAGATAGACAACAGAGCCACAATAAATAAATAAATTAATTAATTAAAATAGCAAATGGAAGAAGCAAAAATCCTTGTATTATTTGTTTTTCATAAGAGGTTGTGGCAACAGCAACTTTATTAACAGCAAGTTACACTAGTATAGCTCCATAGGCCAGATGCTTGCTCCTGTCTCTAACGTGCAATATACTAATTAATTTTAAAAAACTAAAAGTAAAAAAAAAAAACTAAAAGTCATCTTTGTACAAAATGATGCATTATTCAAAAATATTCAGTGGCTATGATAGTCCTTACAATGTTCAACTCATAGATATAATATTTTATGAGCCCACTTCTATTTTGGAGTGGGAACAGCTTGATGAAAACTAGGGAGACCCTGAAATTATACCAGCTGCCCCTTCTGGAAAGCATAGTTTCCCATTTGTCTTTTATTGTTATCCAGTATAGTAATTCAAAGCAATCTAAAGATTTAGGAGAGATGGCTTCCCAATTAAATACTTACCAAAGCACTGGTGAAGGATGTTGAATATTGTATGAGTGAAATTCAATCATTAGCAGTTTTGCAACTATATTTTATGGTGGTTCAATTAAAGAATTTATTTATTAAAAAAATTAAAACAAACCTACCAGTCCCAAAGCCCAGGGTATGCCATGGTTTCAAGTGGTTTAAACAAATGGTGTAGTTATGAGGAGTGATGTTGGCAAATAAATTTCAAGAAACCATAAACCAAGATATAATCTGAAAAAGATAAACATCTGAAGCTCTAGAATTAAGATTACCCAATCCTAACCAGAAAGTTTTATTCTCCCATGACAATTCAACAGCCGCAAGACTGAAAGAAGACTAGAGTTCAATTCCTGAACATCTTTGTAGCAATGGATTTCTACTTGCACAAAAAGACTTGAAAAAGGCACTAAAATATCTTTCCAAGCAATAATCCAGCATTCTGGAGTCAACAGTCCTTCTTAACTATGTGTTATTTATTTTCTTTTTTTCCAGGCACACTTTTTTCTCCTTTCTCCTCTTTTCATTTTTTTTCACTTTACCATACTCCTTTTCTCCTAAACAAAATTATTTCACTTCAATATTTTTTCCTGAGCTTCCTTTCTGAAAGAAAATAAGCCATAAATATTAAACAATAAAGACAAAATGCAAATAAAATTTTTGTCATTCATTTGACATTTCCCTTTTCTACTAAGTGTAATTTTATATCAGCCTGAGAACCACAACTACAACAAAATTCAGATAATAGGTTGTTTCTCATGCAGCATACATCAAGAGGGTATTGGCTGTAAGTCAATAGCTGCCTTGGTGAGAGTGACAGATTTATAATGTCCATGACATACAGAAATCCACCTAGACATTTACGTTTCCTCATCTCCCCAGGAGTAGTAGGACCAGATAGCAACAAGGTAGTGGTCTCTGTATTACAGCTGCTTCTATTCCATAGCTCATTCTCACTTTTCAAGAACACTAATAATGACAGCATAAAAGAAACTGCTAAATATCAGGCAACACAAATAAAATCTAAGAGATGGGGAAAAGAGGAAAGTTGATGCAGAGGATTAGTTACAGTTTATAAAACACTGATGACTTTTGGCTACTTGTTCCTCTGCAAATAGTAAAAATTCATGCATAACTTACAGAGTAGGATGTATTTAGAGCAAAGAAAAGCAGATTTATTTACTATGAGCTTCTTTATTTTTTAATCTCATTTAATTGCTAAAGAACTTCTTATATTCTTGGATTGATTAAGTTTGAAATGCTTTCCAGGCCCTGTGTTTTTCTAAGAAGTTCTCAACAGAGATTATGTCTCTCTCTGCCAGCTCCAAAATATTGATGTCTGCATAAAGATTCATACTGGTGAGCAATTTATCCTGATACCAACAATCCAACTTCTTCTTGCCAAAGGACTGAGATGTCCTTGTTTCCTTGTTTATATCCTTATCTGTTTTTGAAACAAAAAGCAGTAGTGGGCTTTTACTCAGGAGGCCCTAGAAGTCTTCACTGTAATTAAAATAAACAACATCAAAGTGAATTCTGCATCCAGCAAGACAAAGTCTCCTAGCCAAAGGTTTCCTTTTCTATTGATCATCAATTTTTTTAAAGAAATTTAGTAAGAAGGAGAGAGGAAAAATCTATGAGCCAGAATACAACTTTGTAGAAGATAAGCCAATAAAAAATTTGCTTTCAAGAGACCAAAAGAAGTAATTTACACTTCGATGTTCATATCTGCATCCTGGCTCATACCTGACTTACCTGACTATGAAGAAAAAAATATGCACTTTGAAATTTTTGATTAAAGCCTGTTGTGTTAGTTGAGGAAAAAATTTTAATTATCTTTAACATTTTTTTCAATGAATTCTAAAAAAGAAGACATTCCTAAGCCAGGGGAAATGGGGAATATATGTTATGTTAATTCAACAGAGATGCCATGAATTGCCATGTAATTGCTTGAACCTATGAGTTAGAGAGTACATTAGAAGTCAAAATGAAAACAGCACAGATGCTAAAATGCAAATCCAGGCAAAAGATACAGAATCCCCCAAATTTCCATGACATTCAGTTGCAAATTTACATATTTTCATAGTAAAATTTATTTCCACTTTACAGCAGTGTAAATGAGAGCCACTCAAAGTAGTTAAACCAAGAAAACTTGGTTTCCCAAACTTACTTGCCTAGTGGTGGTTTGTATTATCTCCTCTCAATCATTTATGAAGCAATATCATTGACGCACTCTCATACTTTAACAACAGGCAAAATGTTAGAACAGCAGGATATTGTGGTCAAGTAATATAAAAATTAAATTAATCATCTGTATGTGTAAGTGGCATAATGCCGACTGGCTAAACATTTCAATATTGAAAACATGGCTATCACCTAAGTCTTGGTTTCATTTTGTCTCTCAGAATAAACTATTTGCTCTTGTGAATTATGTTTATTGACCAGGAAGAGATAAGGAAACTGACTTTTTAATTAACAAATTTAAAATGCAAAGTTGGGAGTGAAAATACTACACATATTAAAAGAATTTATCAACAACATTTATTATTAGAGATTTTTAAATGCAGAAATTTTAAGACACACATTGAAAGCTTTGATATAGTCTTCTGAAGCCACTAACAGTCAAAGAAAATTTTAAAAACAAGTTACTTGTCTCTAAACTGTTAGTCTTAGGCATTCATTTAACTTCTCTAGATAATAATTTATTTTAATAATAAGGTTTTGTTTTTGATTTTATTTTTTTGCGGGGCCACACCTGTTGACGCTCAGGGGTTACTCCTGGCTATGAGCTCAGAAACCTCCCCTGGCAGGCTTCGGGGATGGGATACCGAGATTCAAGTCAATGACCCTCTGCATGAAATGCAAACACCCTATATCCATGCTATCTCTCCGGCCCAATTTGAAAAGTTTTAACATAAGAATGCACCTGTGAAACTGTCACCAAATCAAGATAATAAATATCTTATTTCCAAATTTCTCTTCCCCTGGTAAGTATTTTTTCCACAGTTTTTTACCCTCCCTACTTCCAGAGAAATAATTATTTCTTTTCCATTACTATAGATATTTTTACTTTCCACAATTCTTTCTAGATGGAACCATACAGTATATTTTTGTATATATAATTTTCTTTCCCTCCCAATAGTTACATTGAGAGTATTATATATTATAATATTCCTCAACATCATGCTTTAGTAATCTCTTTATTTTTATTTCCAATCTTCAAGTTTACTGCTCTTTTCTTTTTTTCCTAATATAAATTACTTTATTTAAAAGCCATGTATCACACAGTCGACATAGTTGATCAGAATACATATTTTCCAAGTAAGTGGCAGTGAAATTATTTAAAAAAGAAAAAAAATAACAGAAAATACAGAAGAAAGAAAAAAGATTACAACAAGAAGTTTTTGAAACTTACTGTATCTTGCAATAAAGTACATTAAGTCATTGTCAGAAGGCTTATAGTAAGCTCTTATTGCTAGTTAATCATTCTGT
The DNA here is from genome assembly GCA_004027635.1 of Crocidura indochinensis. Taxonomy (NCBI): domain Eukaryota; kingdom Metazoa; phylum Chordata; class Mammalia; order Eulipotyphla; family Soricidae; genus Crocidura; species Crocidura indochinensis. The sequence goes on along the minus strand of PVKC010005497.1, from coordinate 20,691 downwards.
TACTTTTTTTGTTTCTATTAGGTGCTTTCAGCTATACATCAGTGTCTAAATTGTTGGGAGTTTTTTTGGAAGGAGGTTAGTCCACATCCAGTGATACATAGTGGTTATTCCTGGCTCTGTGCTCAGAAATCTCTCCTAACAGGCTGGGGACCCACATGCGATGCCGGGTTAGAACCCAGGTCAGTCACAGGTCAGCCTTGTGCAAGGCAATGCCCTACTAACTGTGCCATCGATCCAGCCACTAAATTGTTCTTTTGTAAGGGGTTGACAATATTAAAAAAAGAGGGGGTGCAGAGAGCTGTCATATGGCTAGAATGTGACTGTGTGGTCCAGGAATCCCAAGCTCCTTTGCTGATACTGCACCTTTTGTGGGGCATGACTTTGAGTGTCTGGAAGTTCTAAAAGGTGGGGCGAGAGTGCCTGCACTCATTCCAAAAAAGTCCTGGTGATGTCAACCCAAATATTGGCATACCTGAGTTTAATTAGATTGGTGCCTCTGTAGAGAGCTATAGATGAATGTTGAAGCAATGTGGGTAATGGGTGCCGCAGACTTGGCTTTGACAAGGCAGGGACTTTGCTCACCCTCTCCTCCTGAGATTGCCAACTTTCAGAGGCATGGACAATATACTCATAATTTTTAACTTCTTGGTTTACATCACTTTAGAGAATAGAATGAGACTATAGAGCTGAATGCAGACATGATGACTACATTTGTAGGCATTCATTGTCTTTCCTTTTGAATTTTTCAATCTGCCCTTAATTCCATCCACAGTATTTTATCTCACATATTGTTTTATGTTTAGTTTATGTTTTAATCACCTTAAGATTGTCTATTCCTCTGTTAATTTGTTGTCATTTTATGTTCATTGAGAATAAATGATTTGATAAATTTTTATCCACATTATATTTGATATTATTATTCCTTTTGAGTATGTTTGAAAAAATTTTAATGCTAGACATTTGTAAACTACTAGGATGTCTTTTAAATAAACTGCAATCGCCTTGTATTAAAAGAGAAGTCACTTGTCCCTTTAAAATGTATTCTTTCTTAATCATTTAAATGAGTTGTTCCAGGGCCGGGTGGTGGCGCTGGAGGTAAGATTCCTGCGCTAACCTAGGATGGATCGCGGTTCGATCCCCCGGTTCCCCATATGGTCCCCCGTGCCTGCCAGGAGTGACTTCTGAGCGAATAGCCAGGAGTAACCCCTGAGCGTCACCGGGTGTGGCCCAAAAACAAAAACAAATAAATGAGTTGTTCCTTTAAAATAAAAATGTACTTCCCTACTAAGATTTATAATAATATTAAGTTATAAATATCTTCTGGTTAAAAGAGAAAAAGCCCAATTATATATTTGAGATGTTCTTGAGGAATGAGAAAACTGCTGACAGCCAGAATCTTATTCACCTTTTATGATTCTCCTGTTGACTCTCTATCTCTAAATATATACACAGAGTAAAAAGTGAGCCTTGCAACTATGATGATAATAGAAAAGTATCATGACAATTAATAGAGAATTAAATAGAATGAAAGAGTAAATTCTTAGAAATATCAGGAGGAAATGAAGGTCACAAACATGATAGGAATGGATTCTAACCAGTATAGGAAAAAGCGCCTAGGAAAAAGGAGATAAAATAATGAAGATGATGATGATAGTAATGATGATGATAAAGATGATAATAAATAAAAGTAAAAGGAAGAAAAGTACCCAAGACCTTTATGATAATCCTTGCCCATAGTGTAATGGTGCATAATATCAATCATCACAGAGATTTGCAAAATCAAACCCAAATATCAAACAAAGCTTATCTTTGGTTTGGGAAATAGAATAGAAAAGGCTCATTTACTCAGCCATTACAGATAGAAGTATTTAGCAGATATTTCCAAATTTGGTAGAATATGGGAAGAAAGCTAACTCAACTCAATTAATATTGCTTTGAGTTCATTAAATTCAAGTCAGTGCTAAAAGTGCTTTTCAGATAGTCCCACAAGGGATGACAGGGAGGAAAACGCTGAGACATCGATATTCATGAAGCTAATTATCTGGGGGAATCTTCAGAATAATCCCCTGACCCTGACCTGACACTTAATCCCTTGTTCTATGCCCTGAATATTTGTCTAAGACAGTTCAGCTATCCATTAAATCAGCCAAAGGTTACTGTTAACTTGCTATATTTGGGAAATTATATGGTGCTGTGATTAAGATCTTGAAACATTTTAAACTTAAAATATGATTATGCTCATCATTTTAATCACCCTCAAGACCAAAATCTAGACAATTCTTTTTTAATAAATATATTTATTTAATCACCATGATTACAAGCATGTTTGTAGTTGAGTTTTAGTTATATATAATTGGTAGTTGTCAGTGCTGTTATTTCCCTTCTCACCACTCCTTGTGGTAAGCTTCATTTCTTGGGCCATACCTTCTAGCTCTCGTTTTTATTGTCTGTGTGTGTTATTACAATAATGTCTTTTTTTTCTTAAAACCCATAGATGAGTGAGACTATTCTTTGTCTTTCTCTCCCCCTCTGACTTATTTCACTCAGTGTAATAGTTTCCGTGGACATCCAGTAAACTAAATTTTCTTTACTTCATTTTTCCTTACAGCTGCATAGTATTCCATTGTGTAAATATACCATGGTTTTTTTAGCCACTTATTTGTTGTTAGGCATCTGGGTTGTTTCCAGATTCTGGCTATATTGTAAAATCATGTTGCCTTGAATAAAGGTGTGCAGAAAACCTTTTTGTGTTGTCTTTTTGTGTTCCTATATCCCTAGGAGTGGTATCACTAGATCATATAGGAGCTCAATTTCCAGTTTTTTGAGGCCTTTCCATATTATTTTCCAGTTTTTTGAGGCATTTCCACATTATTTTCCATAAAGACTAAACAATACAGCATTTCCACCAGCAATGAATGAGAGTTCCTTTCTCCCCAAAACCTCTACAGCACTGATTGTTCTTAATTCTTTTTGATGTGTGCCATTCTCTGTGGAGTGAGATGGTACCTCATTGTTATCTTGATTTGATAATCCCTGAATGTTTTCCTCAATGTACCTTATATATTTAGGTCTAATCTTAATGTATTTGATCCCTTTGAATTGGCTTTTGTATAAGGTGTGAGAAATGGATCCATCTTTAGTTTCTTACACGTGGTTATTCAATTGCTTCAACACTATTTGTTGAAGAGGTTGTCTTGATTCCATTTCAATTTCTTGGCTCCTTTGTCAAAGTTTAATTAGCCAAATATTTTCTTAATTCATGTTCCTAAAACACAAAAGCAGGCCAGCCAGCTACTGGCTCAACGCACTGTAACATGTTCTTTGATTGTGGGATCTCAGGGTTCATTCTCCTGTAGGTCATTACATGAGAGATGGGGAATTAAATCTCTTACATTGCTGCCATCTGCCTCCCTAGCCCCCAATAAGGAAGACAAAACTTCATAAATCACAGTAACTTTATAATTAAAAGTTAAAAAATAAAGAGGAAAAATGAAAGCAATTAGCAAAACAAAACACGGAAACTCACTCAAAACTCTCTTGCCCCCTGTCCTTTAACTTCTTGGCTAAGTTTATGCTACTGAATCAACCTTGTCTGAAGCTTCAGTTTCCAGGAAGGATAGATATATGGTGTGGGTCCATCATTTAATATGTGTCCTCACCTATATTTTAGGGCACTGTCTCCACCTGCCAATTTATTTTGAGGATACCTGCCCCTTCAAATACTACAGTACCAGTCTGAATTTGAAAATCTCAGCCCCTAGCCTTCTAGCATATAATCTCACTATCTGGGCCTGAGCCCACATCAGTCTCCTAAAATAAAGCCGGAAGCAACTCTTGAATATTACCAGATGTATCCCAAAATAAAACAAAAGAAAAGTATATTTCATGTGCTCAAATACATTAATAAAAATAATGAATATCATGGAATGCAGAATATAATGCACATGATATAGTTTTACCAAATTCAATACTTTATATTTTTATAATTTGTGAATTTTGACTTTTACCCATGTTTTTTAATATTTTATCTTATATTGTTGCATTTTAAGTCTTTTTGCTGTGTTAGGAATTAAATAGGAGAGAAATGGACATTAAGAAAACAACCCCATTCATATTAGTGTCACATAAACTCAAATATCTTGGAGTCAACTTGACTAAAAATGTGAAGGACTTATACAAAGAAAAATATAAAACTCTGTCCAAGTAATAAGAGAGGACACGTGGAAATGAAAACACATACCCTGCTCATAGAAAGGGGTACTGTGCTCTTTGAAGTCTGCAAATCTGCAATCAAATTCCTTCTCTAGCTTAAGAATAGCTTAAAAATCAACATATTTCTCACCACTGAATGGTATGCCTGCACCCACAAGTTTCTTGCATGCTGGGAAAAGGCAAAGGTTTGTCTGAGAGAGCTGGGATTTCCATAACACAAGTTTTGTGAAGAATGCTCTCACGTTGTCATAGGCAGCACTGATAAGCTGCCCTGGGCCTTGTAACATCTAGTTTAGTACATTCAGCTTATGTGTGATGTCAACAAGAAAAGCTAAGTCCATGAGCCATTTGTGATCACTCAACTCAGAAACAGCATTCCCATCCTTCTCCATGAAGGCTTTCACTTCTCTCAACTCAAAAAAGTCTTTTCAAGACATTTCCCCTGCTGAGCCAACGTACCTCAGTGAAATAGAGCACATCTCCATATTCTGACTCCATTTCCTCTAAAAAAGCACAGAACCTTTTCTGCTTTAAACCCCTAGGTCTCATTTGGTTGAGGCATTTCACAACAGACATCACATTGTTACATGGCAGGCATTTACTACAAAGGGCCTGCTGATGGATAATGCAGTGAAGAGCAATGGCCTTCTCTACATCCTCAAGTGTTTTTTGAACAAGTGCCACCAGTCCATTTTCCTCCCTGTCATCTATTGTGCTCCATCAGTTATTATTCCAACAAACCTCTTCCATGGCAAATCTGCATTCTCATTGGCATCACACAGATGCCGAAATATCTCATTAGCAGTGGTCTGGCCATGCATTGGAATTATTGTGAGCAGCTACTCTGTCAATTCAAAATTGCAATCAACACCACGACATAAATTGTGAGCTTCACAGTATCTGTTATACCTGTGCCCTCATCAAGAGCAATTGAGTATGCATCAAAACATTTGGTTTTCTCACACAGTTGATGATAAATGTCACTTGACATGTCGGTAATACGCTCTGCCACAGTGTTGGCAGAAAGGCTGATTTTGCTCAACTGACGTTTCTTGATTCCAGATGGATAATACTTGCAGCCTGTAACATGCATTTTTTTTTTTTTTTGGTTTTTGGGTCACACCCGGCAGTGCTCAGGGATTACTCCTGGCTCCATGCTCAGAAATTGCTCCTGGCAGGCACGGGGGACCATATGGGGCACCGGGATTCGAAC
>PVKC010005497.1:0-15166 GCA_004027635.1 Crocidura indochinensis | reverse complement strand
ATCTCACTAACTATGTAACTAGCTTCAACTGATGCAACATTCTCTTTGGTTGCTTACTTGAAGAAATCTTGTTGCCTCATTAGACATGCTTTAAGACTGGCAACTGCTTGGCTCTCTCATTTCCTTGATATTTTGCACATTCTTCAGCATATTTAGTTGAGTAATGGCATTTCAAGTTGTATTCCTTGTGCACTGCAACTTTCTCTGAGCATGCCCCTGTGCTCAACAAAGAAACACTGTGTCTCCCACTTCTCCTGAAATTGTCTGTGCCTGTCATCAATCTTTCTCTTCACTGCAGGCTTTGATGAAGTCATAATGAAGGTATGACAAAATCTAATTCTGTAATAAACTTCTCTCCCTTCTCTCCCTTAGGCCTCCAATTATGCATAGGACAACAGGTAGGAGCAGCAGAAATGACGTCTGCGCTAGGCGCAGTATTCACGATTATTTGCTTACCGAATGTTCGCAATACAATTTCACACTAGTAAGAAAAAGATCACAAAAAAAAATCGCATTAAACATTTGCATACCCCTAACTGAACTGCTCGGGGTATGCGAACGTTTAATCCAATTTTTTTCTTACTAATGCAATTTTTATTGCAATTATTTGGTAAGTGAATAATCGTGAATACTGTGATATTTGAAGGCTGGCCGTGGACCACAAAATATTGTACTGAGGGGCTGCAAACGGCCCGTGGGCTGTGAGTTTGAGACCCCTACTCTACATCTTTTTAGACACTGACACTGAATCCGCAAAACGCACCTGGTGCATTGTCTGAATTTTATGTAGGCTATAGCTGGTAATCAGGATCAAAGTGACAAAATAATTTAGCAAATATTATTACCCAGAAGATTATATTGGCTTTAGCAGCTTGCAGAAAGAGGAATGAGATTTCAGGAAGTGTGGGACTAAAGAACACATCAAAATCCATTTATTATTTTGAGAAGTCAATCTGCTTGCTTACAGTAACTGAGCCTAGAACATACAGGCCAAATTTGTACATATTTAATGACATCATCACTAGCCACTGAAGTCATAAAGGGTCACAGGCTTGGGGAGAGGACACAATGGTCATGAAACCTACAAACAAGGCCTTCCCCCACCTGGAGGTCTATGTATTATCTCAGACTTCCTGGACCCTAGAAGTCCCTCTATCCTACCTCTGTCTATCCTTCCCTCCTATTTACAACACTTTCACCCTGCTCTTTGGTTCTATGCCTTGTTCTCAGGAATTTAAAGATAACCTGAGCCCTCTGGACTCTGAAACCTAACTGGTGTCTCCTCTTCATTGCAATGTCAGCCTGGAAGAGTCCCTGCATTTCAGCAAAGAACAAGTATGACTTTCTTTTTCTTATTTGTAGAATATTAAATTGCAAACAAATTAATACTGAATAGCAACAAATAATTTTTAGACTCTGCAAATTATGGTGATAAAATGAGAAAAAGGAATGATAATAAGAGCATGATTATCGATATAATAGTGTAGATGTTGGGATGTCATGTGATACTTAAAAACATAAAGATCTGAGATTATACTCTTGTAATTTATATAGTATTGTAAACCAATGGTAAACAAAAAATATTAAAAATAAATGATAATTTCTCACTTCTCTTAGACCATTTACTTAAAATGACTTGCAATTATAGTATAAATACTTCCATGTTTTAAATGAATATAATCAATGAAAATAAAATACTTAATCATCTTGATAATATAAAAATGACTTTCAAGAATCTGTAAGCTACCTTTTAGAAAAAATAAATATCAATGGATAAAGAGTGATTGCCACCCCCCCCCCGTCCCATTTTGATAAAAAGATTTTAAAAAGCCTGAAGTGGGCACTTACTGCAAATTGCAAAGCTTTGTCCTTTGGGGGGGGGGGGTTGGGCCACAGGTAGTGATGCTCAGGACTTACTCCTGGCTATGTACTCAGAAATCGATCCTGGCTTGGGGGACCATATGGGACACTGGGGATTGAACCAGGTCCATCCTGGGTCAGCTGCATGCAAGGCAAACACCCTACGACTGTGCTATCACTCTGGCCCAAAACTGTGTCCTTTTTAGAGGTTTGGTTACTTTGTTTTTTTCAAAGAACTCGCATAACACCTCAACACAACAACAGAAGTTGTAAAGGACCCTTAAAATAAATGAATGAAAGATGGCATAATCCTCAAAACAAACAAACAGGATGATAGAACTTTGGAGTAAATTCAGCAGAAAATATATAAAAATTATTGGATCTGGTGAGCTAGGAATAAAGAGCAGAAACAATTGTCAAAAACATCATTAGTGGAGAGGTTTCCAGAGCTAAGGAATATATGCAGACAAACCTAGATGACCAAACAGTACCAGCTAAAAGAAACCCACTTCAAGGCACAACTTAGTCACATTCATGAAAACAATTAAGATAGAATACTGAAAGCAACAATATGAAAAAAAGAAAAATGCAGACAAAGAAGAATCCTTAAGATTTGCAGATTTATCACAAGTAACCCTTCAGGCCAAGAGGTAGTGGTGGGATATAATTAAAAATAATTTTGGGGCCCGGGAGATAGCATGGAAGTAAGGCATTTGCCTTTCATGCAAAAGGTCATCGGTTTGAATCCCGGTGCCCCATATGGTCCCCCGTGCCTGCCAGGAGCAATTTCTGAGCATGGAGCCAGGAGTAACCCCTGAGCACTGCCGGGTGTGACCCAAAAACCAAAAAAAAATTAATTAAATGAGTGCCTCATTAAGAAATATTCCTATACATGGAAGTACATGGAGTCTATTATGCTGAGTGAAATAAGTCAGAGGGAGAGAGATAGATGCAGAATAGTCTCACTCATTTGTGAGTTTTAAGAAAAATAAAAGACATTCTTGCAATAATTTTCAGACAAAAGAGAGGAGGGCTGGAAGTATCAGCTCACTTCATGAAGCTCACCACAAAGAGTGATGAGTGTATTTAGAGAAATAACTACACTGAGGACTCCCATAACCATGTGAATGTGGAAAGCCTGTCTAGAGTACAGGTGTGGGAGGGGAGAGGATGAGGGAGAATTGGGCCATTGATGATAGGAATATCACACTGGTGAAGGGGGTGTTCTTTACATGACAGAAATTCAACTTTAATCATGTTTGTAATCAAGGTGTTTGAATAAAGATATTAATAAAGCTGTATATTCTCCAGGAAAACATTTGGTGCATTTTAAAGTAGAAAACTCATCACTATGCCAAAGATAATACAAATAGAGCTTATATGATTTGAAATGTAAAAAAATATTTCAACCATCTAAACTTTCATTCTGGTTTGAAAGGTTCATGGATAAACGTAAGCTTATACTCAAAAACCAACCTTAAAAGAAAACTGAAGGGTCTAACTTAAGGCAAGACAAACCTCATAAAATTGCCAAACTTCTAAAACACATGAAACCAAATACCATTAAATAATCTCAACTTCAATGAATTAAATGCAATAATTAAGAGACACAGTGGCAAAATGGACCAGAAAATTAAATTCAATATTTTGCTGCCTGAAAGGCATATATTCAAATAGGCAGAACAAACACAAACTAAAGTCCCAGACTGAAAGACAATCCTTCAAACAGTTCCCTTAAAAAAGGAACGACATGGATCATGGATGTACATGGAACCTATTATGCTGAGTGAAACAAGTGAGAGAGAGAGAGAGAGAGAGAGAGAGAGAGAGAGAGAGAGAGAGAGAGAGAGAGAGAGAGATGCAGAATGGTCTCACTTCTTTCTGGGTTTTAAGAAAAATGAAAGACATTTTTGCAATAATTTTTAAAGACAAAAGAGAGGAGGGCTGGAAGTTCCAGGTCACCTCATGAAACTCACCACCGCAAAGAGTGATGAGATGAGCTTAGGAAATAACTACATTGAGAACTATCCTAACAATGAGAATGTATGAGGGAAATAGAAAATCTGGGTATAGTACAGGCATGGGTGGGGTAGGAAGGCGGGTGTATTGGGACATTTGTGATGGAAATGCTGCACTGGTGATGGGGGGGGTGGTTCTTTACATGACAGAAACCCAACCACAATCCTTTTTGTAATCAAAGTGTTTAAATAAAATATAAAAAAAGAAAAAGAAAAGAATGAGTATAAAAAAAAACAACATAGACTTCAGGCTTATAAAAGTTATATGAGCAAGAGAGGGCCACTTTTTAGTAATGAAAGATGTGTAAATCAGGAAAAAAATTAAAACTCTTAACCATATATGTACCCAATGAGGGTCCTTCAAAATACTTAAAACTACTTCTACTAGACTTGAAGAAGCACATCAGTAGCAGCACAGTAGTAGTAGGAAAATTCAGCACTGTCACCTCCTAATAGATCAACCAGGATAAAACTCAACTGGATTTGAAGTAAAAAATGGAAGATAAGATAGTTAGTATATAAGATTAGTATATATAACTATATACTATATATACTATATATATACACTATATATACTCAACTGGATTTGAAGTAAGAAATGGAAAATAGGAGGTCTAGTATATAAGATTAGTATATATAACTATATATACTATATACTATATATACTATATACTATAGTATATATATACTAAATATACTCAACTGGATTTGAAGTAAGTAATGGAAGATAGGAGGGTTAGTATATAAGATTAGTATATATAACTATATATACTATATACTATATATACTCTATATATACTATATACATATATATAGAGTATATATACTCTATATATACTCTCTATATACTATATACATATATATAGAGTATGTATACTTTATATACTCTATATACTATATATAGTATAGTATAACTTTAATATATTAGTATATATGATAACTAATATATACACATATATACTATGTATATATAGTTAGTATATAAATAGTATATGTGGATTTTAATACCCTATATGCTGAAAAAAACATTTTTCTCCAATGTATTTAGGACATTCTTCATGATAGACACATGCTAGTCCACAAGAAAATACCTAAATAAAATAGAAAGTATAGAAATTGTATCAACTATATTCTCAGATCATAATATGTTGAACATTGAGTTTATACAAACATAAACAAAGAAATAATTTAACACTTGGAAAATAAACAGTTCACTAATGAACTGGGTCAGAGAGGAAATATAAGTGGAAATAAAAGATATCTGTAAACAAATAAGAATCAAGACACAAATTCTCAGAATTTGTAGGACATTGAAAAAGCTGTGTTAGGAGAAAAATTTATAGCTTTGCAAGCATTCATCAGAAAGAAAGAAAGAACCTACATAAATAACTTAATTGTACAGCTTAATAAAATGGAAAGTGATCAACAAAATTAGCTGAAAGCAGGCAGGAGGAAGGAAATAACAAAACATATAACAGAAGTTAATGAACTAGACACATGGAAACAATCCAAAAAAAAGCCAGTGAAAACAACAACAATTACTTCTTTGAAAAAATACATTGGATAGATAAATCACGAGCAAGACAGCCAGAGAGAGTGTGAGAGAAAGAGGAAAACCAGCAGAAACATATCAGAAATGAAAGGAGACGTGTCACAAGAGATACTAGTGCAATCCAAAGGATAATTAGAGATTACTTTGAGAATCTTTATGCTACAAAACAAGAGAGTCTCTAAGATATGGATAAATTTTTGGACTTTACATTCCCAAGATTAAACCAAGATGATTTGGAATACCTTAACAGACCTATCACTGCTGAAGAAATTGAAAAGTTCATCAAAAGGCTTCCCCAAAACAAAAACTCATTACTTATATTAGACTTAGATTCACTACTGAATGAATCTATGGATTTACTACTAATTAACTCTTTCAAATCTTTCTAAAAGATCTTTTGCTGATACTTTACAGACTCTTCCATAAAATTAAAAAAAAAAAAAACAGAAAAACTCTCAAACATTTTCTATGACACCAATATCATCTTAATTAACAAAAGCAGATAGAAAGTCTAAAAGATTTTTCTCCAATGTACATGGGTCATTCTCCAGGATAAACTATATGCTGGCACATAAAACATACCTCTGTAAAATCAAGAGGATAGAAATTTTGCAGGCTAACTTCACTGATCACAAGGCTCTGAAATCAGATGTGAACTACAAAGGGACAAAGAAGAAAAACTTTAACACCTGGAAATTTAACAACCTACTACTGAATAACCAACCATTGGTTTTGAGATGAAAGCAAAGAGAAAATAAAAACTTTCCTGGAAACAAATGACAATGAAGACACAAACTATCAGAATCTTTGGGACATAGCAAAAGCAGTTCTGAGAGGAAAAATGTTTATATTATTTTTATATTTTATTTTAATCAAAGTGGATTACATATCTTTTATAGTAATATTTTAGGTACATCATGATAGTGAATCGGGGGCATTCCTACTACCAACATTGTCCTCCCTCCATCCCTGCTCCCAGCATAAGTCCCATATTCCCCTTTTATAAACCTCAGGATGCTAGTAGAGTGGTTCTCTCTATGACTAGTATGTTGTGAATTGAGTATCAATTCCGTTGTCTTTAGCTTTGAATTTGGTGCTTAAGTTTAAATTTTTTTTTATTTCTATTTAATGTTGATATGACTGTTTGGTCTTGGTAACCTCCATTATTTCTCCCTCCATTTGAGAGGTGGAACAAGATGGTTCAAGTTGTGTGGTTCTATGTGAAGGAAAGAGAATAATAATAATGATAATAATAATAATAATAATAATAATAATAATAAATAATGGGCTAAAATTGAACAGGCACAAAATGAGACGAGTCCTTCTAGGGCTATATCTATCGGTTTAAGAGCAGAGAGGGAAAAGGGAAAAATACAAAAATACAAAATAAAATACAAAATAAAAGATAAAAAAAATTATAGCTTTGCAAACACACATCCAGAAGGAAGAAGGGGCATAAATAGGCTAATGACGCAGCTCATAAAATAAGAAAATGATGACCAAAAGGAACCAAAAATAGGGAGACAGAAGGAAATAACAAAGCTGAGAGCAGAAATCAAAAGAGGAAACCCAAATACAATCCAAAAGATCAACAAAAGCAGAAGTTGGTTCTTTGAAAAAATTAAACAAGATTGATAGATCATTGGCAAAACTCACAAAGAGAGAAAAACTTAATAACCCATATTTGAAATAAAATGGGAGTGGGGCCGGGCGGTGGCGCTGGAGGTAAGGTGCCTGCGCTAACCTAGGACGGACCACGGTTCGATCCCCCGGTTCCCCATATGGTTCCCTGTGCCTGCCAGGAGCGACTTATGAGCGAATAGCCAGGAGTAACCCCTGAGCGTCACTGGGTGTGGCCCAAAAACCAAAACCCAACAAACAAACAAAACAGAAATGAAATGGGAGAGATCACTACAGATATTGCAGATTCAAAGTGTAATCAGAGATTGCTTTGAGAAATTCTATGCCACCAAATATGGAAGAAATGGATAATTTCTGGACTCCCATAACCTTCCACAATTGAATAAGGAGGATGAGGCATATCAAAATACCCCCATCACCATTGAGGAAATTAAAACGGTAATTAAATGTCTGTCCCAAAACAAAAGCCAAATATTATATGGATTCACTGATGAATTCTTTCAAGCTATGCAAGAGAAACTACGACAAATCCTGGACAGATTCGTTCATGAAATTGAAAAAACAGGTACACTTCCAGATAGCTGTTATAAAGTAAATATCACCTTGATACCAAAACCAGACAAAGCTGCAGCCAAAAAAAGCAAATTACATACCAATATCCCTGATGAACACAGATGCAAAGATCCTCAACAAAATCCTGGCAAATAGGATTCAATGCCTCATCAAGAAGATCCTCACTATGATCAAGTAGGTTTCATCCCAGGAATGAAAGGATGGTTTAACAAGTGTAAATCTATCAACATAATATACACCATCAACAATAAGAAAAATAAGAATTACATGATGATATCAAGAGACACAAAGAAAGCATATGATAAGGTCCAACACCCATTCTTGATAAAAACTCTCAGCAAGATGGGAATGAAAGAAACATATCTCAGTATAGTTAATGCCATTTACCACAAGTCAATGTCAAATATAATCCTCAATGGAGAAAAACTAAAAGCTTTTTCTCTAATTTCTGGTGCTATACAGACCTGTTCTCTCTCACCACTCCTATTCAATGTAGTAATGGAAGTACTTAGTATAGCGATTAGGCAAGAAAAAGATATAAAGGGAATCCAGATAGGAAAAGGAGAAGTCAAACTCTCACTTTTTGCAGATGACATGAAAAGCCTAGACTCTATCAAAAAGCTTTGAGACAATAGATTCGTATAGCAAGGTGGCAGGCTACAAAATTATCACAGAAAATCAATGGTTTTTTTTATATACCAATAGAGACAGGGAAGAAATGGACATTAAGAAAACATGGGGCTGAGTGGTGGCGCTGAAGGTAAGGTACCTGCCTTGTCTGTGCTAGCCTAGGACGTACCGCAGTTCAGTCCACCAGTTTCCCATATGGTCCGCCAAGTCAGGCGCGACTTCTGAGCACATAGCCAGGAGTAACCCCTGAGCGTCATCGGGTGTGGCCCAAAACAATTTTAAAAAAAATAAAGAAAACAACCCCATTCACATTAGTGCCACACAAACCAAATTTGTGGAGTCAACCTGAATAAAGATTGAAAATCATACAAAGAAAATCATAAAACACAGCTCCAAGAAATAAGAGTGGACACAAGAAAATGGAAACACATATCATGCTCATGGATTTGCAGGATTAACATCATTATTATGGCAATACTCCCCAAATTATTATACAGATTTAGTGCAATTTCTATAAATACCCATAACATCTTCAAAGAAGTGAATCAAACAGTTCTGAAATTCATTTGGAACAATAAACACACTCGAATCGCTAAAGCAATCCTTGAGAAAAGAAATATTGGGGAGGCATTACTCTAGCCAACTTTAAACTATTACAAGGCAATAGTTATCAAAACAGCATGTGGTTATAATAAAGACAGTCCCTCAGACCATTGGAATAGGCTTGAGTACTCAGAGAAGGTTTTCCAGACATTGAATCACCTAATTTTTGATAAAGGAGTAAGAAATCCTAAATGGAAGAAGGAAAGCTTCTTAATCAGTTGTGTTGGCATAATTGATTAGCCACTTGCAAAACACTGCTCTCAGACTCCCAGCTAACACCATGTACGAAGGTAAAATCCAAATGGATTAAAGACCTTAATAACAGACCTGAATCCATAAGGTATATAGAACAACACATAGGTAAACATTCAATGACATTGAGACTAAAGTCATCTTTAAGGAGGAAATAGCACTCTTCAAACAAGTGGAAGCAGAGATAAACAGTGGAAGAAAATATGAGAATATATTAAGCTGAGAATATATAATATTCTGAATATATTAAGCTTCTGCACCTCAAAAGAAATAGTGCCCAGGATACAAGAGCTACCCACTGAGTGGGAGAAACTATTCACCCATTTCCCATCAGATAAGGGGCTAATATCCAAAATATACAAGGCACTGACAGAACTTTACAAGAAAAAAAATCTAATCCCATCAAAAATGGGGAGTAGTGAACAGACACTTTGATAAAGAGGTATACATGTTGCCAAAAGGCACATGAAAAAAATTCTCCACATCACTAATCATCAGGGAGATGCAAATCAAAACAAATATGAGGTACCATTCCATGCCACAGAGATTGGCACACATCACAAAGAATGAGAACAAGCAGTGCCTGCTGGCGGGGATGTGGAAAGAAACTCCTATTCACTGCTGGTGGGAATGCCGGCTAGTCCAACCTTTATGGAAAGCAATATGGAGACTCCTCCAAAACTGGAAATTGAGATCTCATACAATCCATCTATACCACTCCTAGGGATATACCCTAGGAACACAAAAATACAATATAAACATCCCTTCCTCACACTTATATTTATTTTCATGCTATTTACAATAGCCATACTCTGAAAACATCCAAGATTCCCTTCAACAGATGAATGACTAAAGAAACTATGGTACATATACACAATGAAATATTATGCAGTCATAAGTAGAGATGAAGTCATGAAATTTTCCTATACATGTATGTACATTATACTGAGTGAAATGAGTCAGAGGGAGAGAGATATACACAGAATAGTCTCACCCATCTATGTGTTTTAAGATAAATAAAATACATTATTGCAATAATCCTCAGAGACAAAGAAAGGAAGAAGATCCAACTCAACATGAAGCTCACCATAAAGAGTGGTGAGTGCAGTTAGAGAAATGACTACACTAAGTACTATCATAACAATGTGAATGGATAAGGAAAGTGGAAAGCCTGTCAGGAGTACAGGTGGGGGTTTGTTGGGGATGAGGGAGATTTGCGATATTTGTGGTGGGAATGTTAAACCAGTGAAGGGAGGCGTTCTTTGCATGACTAAAATCCAACTGCAATCCTGTTTGCAATCATTGTATAAAGATATCAATTAAAAAAAAGAAAGCCCAAAAGATAATTACGAGCTCTTAGCCTTGATGAACAGAGGTATAAAGATCCTCAACATAATCCTAGCAAATAGAGTCTAACAATTCATTAAAAAAATCATAGACCATGATTAAGAAATATCCATCCCAGATGATTTAAAATACACAAATCAACCAATGTAATACATCATATCAAGAAAAAAAGTGAAAGTCACACATCATATCTACAGATCTACAAAGTCCAATGCTAGTGCATGATAAAAATTCTCAAAAAAAAATGGAAATTGATGGAACCTTCCTCAATAAAGTTAGTGTCACTTACTATAAGCCAGTGGCATATATTATACTCAATGGGGATAAAAATAAAAGCCTTTTTTCTAGGATCTGGCACAACACAAGTTTGCCTAGTCTTGCAAATTCTAATCAATTTAGTACTGGAAGTACTCGACAACGATTAGGCAAGACAAATATATCAATGACACCGAGATAGGGAAGGAAGAAGTCAAGCTCTCACTGTTGGCAGGTGACAGGATAGAAAAACAGCTTAGAAAAACCTAAACATTCTACTAAAAAGTTTCTAGAAACAGAAAGTTTGTATAATAAAGTGGCATGCTACAAAATTAACATGCAAAACCCAATGACTTATATAGTACAAAAATAATAAACAAAAAGGAAAAATATTTAAAAAACAATATTATTCACAATTGGGCTTCTGAAAATAAAGTACTTGGAATAAACTTAATTAAAAGGGTTAAAACTATACTGATAAAACTACAAAAACTTTTTTCAAGAGATAAAATAGGATACAAGTGGAGCATGAAAAGCTTCTTCAACAAGTAGTGCTGAGAAAAATGGTAAACTACAGGAAAAAAAATGAGAATTCGGAATTTTCTTTAACACCTGAAAAAAAATCAGTTCAAGATGTGTTCAAGACCTTGCGATTAAACCTGAAACCAGAAGATATATAGAGAAAGGTATAGGAAGTACTCCTATGATTTTGAAGCTTAATGCACCTTCAAGGATGAAAGACTTTGACCAAGCAAGTGAAAGAAAAAAACATGGTACTACATTAAATTTAAGACATGTCTGTATCTCAAAGAAAATTGTGATTAGGATACAAAGTCTTCACAAGGGATTGGAGAATCTGTTCACCCAATACTCATCTGATAATATGTTAATGTCTATGGCTCTCACACTAAACAAGAAAATAAATGTAATCCCATTTAAAAATCAGAAGAAATGAACAGACATTTTCTCAAAGAAGAAATTCAGGTAGCCAAAGGTCACATGATAACATGCTGCAGATCAATGTTCACCAGGGAGATGTAAATCAAAACACTCAGTTATCTCGCACCACATAGACTGGCACACATCAAAAAGAACAAGAAGAACCAGTGCTGACATGGATGCTAATATATAGGGTCTTTCATATACTGCTGGTGATAATGTTGACTGGTATACCATTATTTTTGGAAAACCAAATGAATATTACACACACACACACACACACACACACACACACACACACACTCAAGAAACTGAGCTACCATATGACTCAGTAAAATTTCTCCTGGCAGGCACGGGGGACCATATGGGGCACCAGGATTCGAACCAACGACCTATTGCATGAAAGGCAAACGCCTTACCTCCATGCTATCTCCCGGGCCCCTATATATAGATTTCTTATACATAGATTGCTATGGAGAGCAGACCAGAGGGAGATCAGAGGAATATAATAAAAAGATATTATTTTAATAATATATTGAGACAATAAAGAACAGGATCAGGAAAAACGTGTCATAGAGAGGGAGTACAGTTAGAGCAGATAAAGGGCCATTATGACCATGATAACTGGAAATGTTCACTCTGAATAAGAAATTCATGCACTGGTGAAGAGTGTTTTATATTATGACTAAAAAGCTTTCACAAACAACATTGGCACAATTAAAGAACTGTATTTTGAACCAACTTGTAAGCACCCTTTTTAAAATAAAATTATTTTTAATTAAAATATATGTTGGGGGGCCAGAGAGATAGCATGGAGGTAAGGCATTAGCCTGGCATGGAGAAGACAGTGGTTCAAATTGTGGCAGGTTCCCTGAATCTGTCAGGAGTGATTTCTGAGTGTCGTGCCAGGAATAACCCCTGAGAGCTGCCAGATGTAACCCAAAAACAATATATATTGGGCCAAAAAATAGTAAGCAGGGAAAGAAAGTTCCTTGTACGCAACCAGTCTGAATTTAATATCTATGTTCACATATGGTCACAGGACTGAGCACAGAGCCAAAAGTAAGCGCTGAGTGCTGACTTAGCATGTGGCTCATAACACATGAAGAAACAGTTACTTCTGTCTATAATTCGTTAGATTAAGTGCCTGTGGTGGGCATCACACTTTGCTTTACTGACTATGAAATAAAATAATTTTCTCAACTTCTAACTGTAATCTTCCGGTTGGAGAAAAGATTTAGTTTTTTAACTATTTTTCTAGTACTTTAATGTTTTTTGTCTATGTTCAACATTGTATTATCCTACAATCTTATTCATTGCAGGTCTATAAACAGGTCTATAAAGTGTCAATGGACACTTTATTATGGCCTTAGAAGTAACACTAGATGGGTTAAGATGAAAATTTTGCTTTTCTAAAAGTAATGGGACAAGATAAAACATTAAGAGAACTTTTCATTTATATGCTCATATCACATATATTACCTGACATATCAACAGGGTGTAAATTTTCTACAATAGGAGTTACTTCCATTAGATATGCTTCAAACACTAATTATGCTCTAATTTATGAGTTAGATTAAATATTATTTTGTAAGAGAAAATTTAACTGGTAGTAACATGATAAAGTTAAATGAACAATCTATTTCTGAAATTAAGGAAACTTTATAAGAATACTATCACCTTCATAAAAATGTACTAAAATGGTAGCAACAGTAACAATCTATTATAAAAGTAGACTCATTAACAATTTGCAGTTGATTATATATTATTCATTCCATTTGATACTAGAAGCAATTATGAGGATACTTAATAATCTGGCAACAGAAAAACAGAAATCATAGCTCATAGAATTTGTGACTTTTCAACATCTACCATGTAATCAGAAAAATAAAGTTGAGATTACAACTGACCTTTTGATTTGTATCCCTCCTTTTGCTTATCTTATTCCTATTTCATTTTTTAATATTTTTTCTTTATTTAAACATCTTGATTACAAATATGATTGTGATTAGGTTTCAGTCATTTAAAGAACACCCCCTTCACCAGTGCAACATTCCCACCTCCAATGTCCCAAATCTCCCTCCCTCCCAACCCACCCCCACCTGTACTCCAGACAGGCTTTCCAGTTCCCTCATTCATTCACATGATTATGGTAGTTCTCTGTGTAGCTATTTCTATAACTGCACTCACCATTCATTGTGGTGAGCTTCGTGAAGTGAGCTGGAAGTTCCAGCCCTCCTCTCATTGTCTCTGAGGATTGTTGCAAAAATGACTTTTATTTTTCTTAAAACCCAAAGATAAGTGAGACTATTCTGCATCTCTCTCTCTGACTTTTTTCAAAATGTATGATAGATTCCATGTACATCCATGCATAGGAAGATTTCATGACTTCATCTCTCCTGACGACTGCATACTTTTCCATTGTGTATATGTACCACAGTTTCCTCAACCATTCATATGTTGAAGGGCATCTTGGTTGTTTCCAGAGCCTAGCTATTGTGAATAGTGCTGCAATAAATATAAGTGTGAGGAAGGGGTTTTTGTATTGTATTCTTGTGTTCTTAGGGTATATCCTTAGGAGTGGAATAGCTGGGTGGAATGGGGGCTCAATTTCCAGATTTTGGAGGAATTTCCATATCACTTTCCATAGAGGTTGGACTAGACGGCATTCCCACCAGCAGTGGATAAGAGTTCCTTTCTTTCCACATTCTCATTCTTTGTGATGTATACCAATCTCTGTGGTGTGAGGTGGTATTTAATCATTGTTTTGATTTGCATCTCCCTGATAATTAGTGATGAGGAGAATTTTTCATATGCCTATCGGCCATTTGATTTTCTTTTTTATCAAAGTGTCTGTTCATTTCTTCTCCCCATTTTTGATGGGATTAGATGCATTTTTCTTGTAAAGTTCTGTCAGTGCCCTGTATATTATGGCTATTAACCCCTTATCTGATGGGTGTTAGGTGATTAGTTTCTCCCACATGGTGGATGGCTCTTAGATCCTGGGCACTATTTCTTTTGAGGTGCAGAAGCTTCTCTCTTGATGTATTCCTATCTGTTGATCTCTGCTTCCACTTGTTTGAAAAGTGCAGTTTCTTCTTTGAATATGCTTTTAGCCCCAATGTTATGGAGTGATTTACTGATGTGTTGTTCTATATACCTTATGGTATCAGGTATGATATCAAAGTGGAAAATCAAAAAAGCAATCAAAAAGATCAATGAAAGCAGAAGTTGGATCTTCAAAAAAATAAACAAGATTGATAGACAATCTTTGTGATGTGTGCCATTCTCTGTGGTGTGAGGTGGTACCTCATAGTTGTTTTGATTTGCATCTCCCTGATAATTAGTAATGTGGAGCATTTTTTTCATGTGTCTTTTGGCCATTTGTATTTCTTCTTTGTCAAAGTTTCTGTCCATTTCTTCTCCCCATTTTTGATGGGATTAGATTTTTTTTTCTTGTAAAGTTCTGTCAGTGCCTTGTATATTTTGGAGATTA
>PVKC010005496.1:20736-33069 GCA_004027635.1 Crocidura indochinensis | reverse complement strand
TTTCTATTTTCCTCATCTTTTGTTGTGTCTATGCAAAAACAAAACAAAGCAAAACAAAGCAAGAAGTTGGCACACATATTTTTTCTTTTCTTTCTTTTTTTAATCTTTTAAATAAGGGTTCCCTCCTTTTTCATAGAACCTTGGGACACAGCTTACTTTGTTGTACATATCTTTCTGCATTTTTCTATAAAACTAAGAAAAGAATAAAGGGGCCAGAAGCCAAGTGGTCTCAGATGCATTGGTGGGGAAAAAAATAAGGACAGAACTAAATATCCAAGCCAAAGTCAAAAACACTAGAATCAAGGGACTTAAACTTTAACAATGTAAATTTAAATGGGCCTGTTATCCTGGCAGGCCAAGGGGCAAAGGGTGGTGGTATAGGATGCACAATGGGTTTACTAGTGGAGGGAGGTTGACACTGGTGGTGGGAATGGTCCTGACTCACTGAATATCTGAAATTCAATTATGAAGGACTCTGCAAATCACAATTGTTTCAGTAAATAAAATAGTTTTAAAAAGAAAAAAATAGGTGTGACTAGAAAAAATGGTTACTTCAGACCATATAAAAATGACTGAGAGGTGGACATGGAACCTAAAAACTGAAAGTAGAATTTGGATATTTTCTTGATTAAACTTCTTCAAATGCTGCTAAGACTATTGTTTAAAATCTTTACTTTTAATGATAGGTAGAAAGGAAAACAGCATAATAAATCATGTACAAAATAACCTACTTATTTTACAGACTGGTAAATGAATCACTGGATAAAAGACAAATCCTTAATTTACCTTGTCTTTTTTTTCCCCTTTCTTTCCCTGCCAGGCATGATTTTTCTTCGTGTCTCTGGGGTAGCCCTTGCTGTGCCTGCCCATGATAACTCACAATGTGTGGTCTATCCTAGAGTACTAAGACCTCTTCCTAATCCAAGTGTCCTTTGCATAGTGTATCTCTCTGGCAGAGTTGTGAGTTTCTAGAGGCTTGGAAAGGCCTACCTATATTTTCTCCCCAGTTTATTCCCAATATAAAAGGATGAATAAATTATCCTGAGCACCCTGACCAAGAGAACTGCCTTTCAAGAACTCCATTAATATTCTCAGAGACTGCCTAATATTTTTAAATGGTACATGGAGGGAAACACTGATATAGGTGATTTTTGCTGAATAGGTTCCACTGATAATATTAGTGGGTTAACTATTTTTTAGTGTACACTTTCTCTTGGTGCTCTTTCCTTGAAGATATAGGGCTTTAAGAGCACCCCTGCAGTTCCTTCAATGATGTATATATGTGCCTAGAGGACAAACTAGAGGACAAACTATATGGGCTCGAATTTTGAGACTCTCTTTTGTTACCATTGACCAATAAGAATATCTCTGAGCATCATTTTTTACTTTGTGACATGGGAGAAATACTGCTTATATGGCTGTTGGAAGTATACAATGAAGGATATGGGGCTGGAGTAAAAGTACAGAATATAGTGTATTTGCCCTGCATGTGGTTGAGTCAGGTTCAAACCCTGAAACTCTCAACACTCTCTGACCCAGATTCAGTTCCTGACACTATCCAGAAGTAATACTTGAATTCAGTGTCAGAAGTAATCTTTGAGAATTGCTGGGTGTGGTCCCCAAACAAAAACAAAACAAAAAAAGAACCAATGCTAAAGTGGCCCCTTGGTGTCCAGTGTTTAGTGAGAATCTGATATATATTAATACTGATGTAAGTTAGCCTCATTCTTTGAATTACGTTGCTTTTTATTTCATTTTCTCTACCTCAAAGTGAGCTGCAAGCACTGATGAGCAACAAGGGTAGGGAACCTAGAATCTGAGCTTCCATTCTGTTGGTGGAGTGACCTTTGACAAGTGATTTTGCACATTTGAAGCTAATTCCACCTCTGTAAAATATGGATGGTGTCACTTACCTCACAGTCTCTCAGAGTATCCAGTGTTAGAAGAAATGGCAAAGGGTCAGATGCATACTCAACACTCAGTAGATAATGGCTGAATTGGGACTTGATTTTGGATGCCTTTATTCAATTGTCCCTTTTTAGCTTATGTTTTCAACTAGAGGAGAAAGTGACCCACCCTCCTCTGCTATGGTGCTTCCAGCAAAGAGCCAGCAGGACAGGAAGCCAAAGCATGAGCGAACTCTTGGCAAACGCTGGACAAGGAGTATGATCACAAGACCACCATGCAGAACTTCAACAACCGAATGTGCTCTTTATGTGATCCAAGCTGGAATATCACCCAAGTGTACTTTGGAACTGCAATGACCACATCCCAGTTGGACTGGGGAAGTAAAACTGTCCAGCCAAGGATTTTATTATTTTTATTTAAAAGTGTGAATCATCATACAAGCAACTCAATCCAGCCAGGTGTTGTATTCAGATCCTACATTAATTTCAACCTCTTGGGCAGAGTAGCAAGGCAAAGTGCCTCTGAGAAAACTTCTGACTTTTGGGAAGAAGATTTTAGTGATTAATTGATATCCTAGTGGATTAGGCAAGGTGACATTGGGAATTTCATGTCAATTTTCTAGGACTTAGTTTCCTTGCTTTTAAAAGAAAATAATGATAGGGTAAACTGTATAGGACGATGTCAAGATTAAATAAGATATAAAAGTGTTATTTGAAGAAAACATGATACAGAATAAGTACTGAATGGATCTTTATGATAATGATATCACAGTACCAAGAACTGATAGTTTAAGGTGTTTCATTTTCTCACCTCTATTTTAATAAGTTTATATTCTTTGGGGATAAAAGCTTTCCCACCTAACATGAAATAGTAAGACTGAGCTTTTGAAACTATATTGATAACTGAGCAAGATTTCTATAGTTTATATGTTTGAAACTAATTTTGTATTGATAAGCTATTAGAGCCAAGTCTTTTAAGAAATCAAAGTAATGGATAGGAAAGAGAGGGCATTACATTGAAGGTAAATAGTTTGGTTAATAACAACCCAATAGGCCTTAATGTAGTAAAATTATTCTGGTATCTTAGTTGCAACTCTGAACAAGAGAAACTTTTTCAAGTTTTACAGACTTTTCTGAAACCACCTGGTTTCACCTGCTTCACGTTTTAATTCTCCTGGTCTCAGCCAACTCATGACCTAGCAACTACTACTTGAATCCATTCTTGCCCCTATGAAGACAGCACCTTATTTGTTTTTTAGATTTTTTTTCACTCCAATTTTCTTCCTATTATTTTCTCTAATAAAGGAAAGCATGTAGCACGTTGATTTTTTATTTGAGGTTGATTGAAGTTTCTGAAGTCTCTTTCAAAACACAGCCTCCACAGGGACCCGATGTTAGTAGCTATTATTGGATCTGTAATATTTGAAAGATAATTAGCATTGCACTATCCATAAGGCAGCTGAGGGGTGGGTAAATATAAAGCTCGTTAGAGTCACATTCTGAAGCACAGACCATTCAATACAGCAGCCCTTTTTCCCTCGGCTGTGTAAAACATTAAGATTCCAGGGCTTTGGTTTTTATGGAAGGAACATACTCACCTAGGTCCAGATATCTTCTCTATTGATACTTTTGATACATCTAACATTGGTCTGCTTGATGTTCTCAGCATTATATTGACTTTTCTTTCTTCAGGTAAAATCATCTTTACGTTAACCCAAAGGTCAATTTCTAGGTAGTAACATCTTGTTTTTGCTTGTTTTTGTTTATATTTTTAACTCCTAAATTTGTGAAGGGGGCATTTGGTTTATGACTGAAACCCAACTACAAACATGCTTGTAAACATGGTGCTTAAATAAAGATTTATTAAAAACAACAAATTAAAAAAAATAAAAAGCTGATCTCCTTATTTGGTGCTTACAAGAACCTCCCTATAAGAAAAACAAAAACAAAAGCAAAAGCACTCTGAAAGCAAACAGATCTTGTAACATAACTGCTATCAGAATCTGTGAGGTCTAATTCTGGTTTGACAATTTACTAGCTGAGATATCTGATTATTTGAAAAATATCCTAAACTTCCTCCACACTTATAAATAGAAATTATGAAACTAATTCTACTTATCCTAAGGTAAAGTGCCAAGAGGTAACAGATATAGAAATACAATGACTACACCTTTTCAATTTAAAAAAGAATACAATTAAACTCAGTCTCAGAGTGATAGTACAATAGGTAGAGTGTTTTTGTCTTTCACACAGCAGATCCAGATTTAATACTCTGGAATCCCAGTGATAATACAACAGGTAGATTGTTTCACCTTTCACATACATAGCAGATCCAGGTTTAATACTCTCAAATCCCATATGTTTCAAGAACACTGCCAGAAGTAATTCCTAACCTCAGATCCAAGAATAACCACTGAGCACTACCAGGTGTGGCCCCCAACCGCAAAAAGATAAATAGAATAAATCTCAATTTATAAAGAGATTGGCTATGTTTATTTTAAAGGGGAAGAGAGAGTTTTGGGAAGGAGAAAAAATATAAAGGACAGCTACTATATTAAGGAGTATTATAGAAAAATCTAATTTTTTTACAGAATTCTATTTAATTTTTGAAGATATTAAAAGAACAAAAAAGTATTCTTGTGTTTGTTTTTAAGTATTTAAAATTTTATTTTATTTTTAAGAATAAAAGATATTTTTTGGTAAACCATGTGTAGGAGACTTGTGTCAGTTTCAGGGTGTCTGGAATTTTAGTCTCTTCGTATTGAAGCACCAAGTTTCCTCTTACTGAAGTGTATTGTGGTTGAACTGATGTCCAATACAGGCTAAACGTAATCCATTGGTCTTAGATGACCTCTTAATTATTCATCAGGGGGGCCGGAGAGATAGCATGGAGGTAAGGCATTTGCGTTACATGCAGAAGGATGGTGGTTCAAATCCTGGCATCCCATATGGTTCCCCATGCCTGCCAGGGGCGATTTCTGAGCGTAGAGCCAAAAGTAACCCCTGAGCACTGCCGGGTGTGACCCTAAAAACAAACAAACAAATAAACAAAAAACTATGCATTAAGTTTTCTAGGGAGGGAGGGCTCAGAAGATAGCACACGGATTAAGGCACACATGTTTTGTATGAGGTTAACCCCAGCTCATTTCCAGCACCACATAGTCCCTCAAGCATCACTGAGCACAGCCCGGCCAAGCCTCACAACATCCTTACACCTTAGTGCTGAACCTCCAGCTCAAATAATCAATAACCACAGAAGCCTGGCCCCTGAGCATCACTTAAAAGCCCCTTGGCAAATGTACTGGTCGGAGGATTACTTTCCTTTGTGTCTTTGATGTATTGCGAGTTTAGGTTCATTCTAGGACTGATATCCCATCTTCTCATTTTTCCCTGTATTTCAGGGATTTTATTGTAAGCTATCTCCCCCCCAGAAGTGAGAGGATCAGGATTCAGTTCAAAGCTATTAAGAAGTTTGAACAGAGAATAAAAGTCACAAATTGTTGGTTAACACGACTAATTTGGAATAATATGCCTAAATCTAGATTATGTGAGTCTTCCATTAATGTGACTCTCCTATTGTCACTTGCACTTTTTATATTCAGGGTAAAGCATAGAATAGTCTATGCAGAAAAAAATAACTTACTATATATTGAATTTCTGTTACTTTTCAGAAATTTCTAGGCCTTTTAGGAAATTCATTCTAACTGTGCTACAACTCCTGAGACAAGTACTGTTATTTTTTTTTTTTGATGGATAAGTAAATTCATCTGAAAAAGTTTTCCTTGAGTCATCCTTGATAAATGGTAGGAAATGCTTCTTGGAGTAGATGATGTGTATTCAAGTTCTGATAGAGATAAGATGCATCAACTAAAGGCTGGAGTGATGGTACAGTCA
The DNA here is from genome assembly GCA_004027635.1 of Crocidura indochinensis. Taxonomy (NCBI): domain Eukaryota; kingdom Metazoa; phylum Chordata; class Mammalia; order Eulipotyphla; family Soricidae; genus Crocidura; species Crocidura indochinensis. Next base: position 27,268 of record PVKC010005496.1, on the reverse strand, counting down.
ATAGGGCATTGCCTTGCATGTGGCATATTCTGGTTCTATTCCCAGCACCACATATAGTTTCTTAAGCCCCATCAGGAGTAACCCCCAAGCAGAGATCCAAGAGTGAGCCTTGGGAACTATTGGAATAGAGAGCCAAAGGTAAGCCTTGAGCACTGTTGGGTGTGATCTAAAAAAAACAAAAATAAATACATTAATTGTTCTAAGGAATAGGAAAGTCATTTTATGCTGTGGATGCCATGGATTTGGCAATATAGATGGAAGAGCCTGGACCAGAAAGTTCAAAACTATTTTCTGATACAAATACATGTTACTTTGGACAAATCAATTCATATCTTTTCCTTTAGTTATCTATTCTTTTTTTTTTTTTTTGGTTTTTGGGTCACACCTGGCAGTGCTCAGGGGTTACTCCTGGCTCCATGCTCAGAAATTGCTCCTGGCAGGCACAGGGGACCATATGGGGCACCGGGATTCGAACCGATGGACCTTTTGCATGAAAGGCAAACGCCTTACCTCCATGCTATCTCCCGGGTCCCTATCTATTCTTAATATTGTTGGAAAGATTAAGTAATGTAAGTAAAGATTCTATTACAAGACCTATAACCAAGGAGAGCACTAAATAAACTGGTTTTTATTCACCTTCCTCCTATTCCATCTTTTTCTTGTCCTCCTCATCCTTATGATCATCATCAAAACCATTACTCATGCTGACACTAATTATCAATAACATCTATATTATTTAATTGCAGTGTTTTAGTGATATAATACCATAATGGATCTGGAAATGCTCTGTATCCAAAACAAAAGTGCTTTAAAGATGTTGGAAAATATTTTAGAACCTTAAAGAGCTGAAAATAAGATTTGCAAATGCAATAAATTAACAAATTGAATTTAAGGTAATTACTGTGAATTTCGCAATTTTTTGACTCCACTCCAATGGTTTTATGCCCTGAAATGCTGACAGTTGAATTAAAATTAAAAATAAAATTCAATTGACCATCTTTTGATGTCTACTTGTTCATACCGTTGGCATTTATGGAGGTCAGCTTTATGTATTTATGGTTCAGTTAATCATTGGAGGCTTAAACAGGCCAGTTAAATCTCTTGTCTTAAAAAAAAACTAATGAAGTACCAGTTAGAAATTTAGTATTTAATAAACATATGAAGAGATAGAAAAACAATGAAGATCCATTGATTCTTTTTGTACCCAGGGGATATAAAAATGAGGAAAAGAGAGCTTACTTTTAAACTAAAATTATACATATGGTACTGATACATATGCCTGTTGTGCCAAATCCCAACTGAGAAAGAATATAGAAAGACTCCCCAGAAAACTGATGCTTTGCTTCTGCCTGTAAAAATCTGAGTTGTATTATATCTAGACTCACTTCTGAGAGTGTAACCCTTAATGAACACAGCTGCTGTAAACCCAGCAGCTTCGAAGTAACAGTCATAGTGATGATGCTGATAATAAAATATCGCCATAACCTATCAGCATGACTTTATTGCCTTAAGGATTAGACTATCACTCACAGCTCATTTCTTGTAGACTTTATAATGGCCTCACTCCTGCATCGGAGGCGAATTTTGGAAATCAAAATTTCCAAAGGAGACTACTACCATCAAAATCCCTGTGTCCTACTTTCCCACCCCCAGATATTCCTTGTATGTTTTGATAAAATTTAGGTATATTTATATATGTTTGCCAAATTATTTTTCAGTATAGGGAAAGAACTCCCAATACTGGAGTCATTAGCAAAGTAACATTCATCCTTGTCTTGTGTAGGACTTAGAAATATGAAAAGAGGGGCCGGAGAGATAGCATGGAGGTTAAACGTTTGCCTTTCATGCAGAAGGTCATCGGTTCAAATCCCGGCGTCCCATATGGTCCCCTGTGCCTGCCAGGAGCAATTTCTGAACAAGGAGCCAGGAGTAACCCCTGAGCACTGCTAGGTGTGACCCAAAAACCAAAATATATATATATATATATATATATATATATATATATATGAAAAGAGTTCACACTGCTAAGGATCACAAATAGTTATGCCATAGTACTGCTCAGCATATAGGGTAGGAAGGGACTGAACTTGAAACTTCATGCTTGAATAGTAGAAACTCTGTCTCTGAGCTATCCTTGGGCTCAGGGATTGAGTTATTTTTAAAGTTGGCCTTTTTGTTTGTTTATTTGTTTTAGGGGGCCTCACTCGGCAATGCTAGTAATTGCTTCTCAGTCGGCACACAGGAATCACCATGCTTGAGAGACCTTATGGGATCCTGGAATCTAACCAGTGCCAGCCTGTGTACAAGGCAAGTGCACTACCCAGTTTACCAACTCTCCAATACCTAGAATTGGTCTTTGTAAAGGAAATGCCATAATTTTGTTACTACCTGTAAATAAAGCTTTGTTTAGTGTCCAAAAGGAGTCAGGAGTCGGATGAAGTAAAATATCTACTTAAAAAAAAAAGGATGAAATGATTGCCTTTTAAATTTTTCACCAGAGGCTGGAGTGATAGTACAGTAGGTACAGTGTCTTGTAGGCAGATGTCCTGGATTTGAGCTCTAGTATCCAATATGGATACCTGAGCTCTGCCAAGAGTGATCCTTAAGCACAGAGTCAGGAATAAGCTCGGAGCATCACTGGATATGTACCAAAAACCAAAAAATTAAAATAAAAATTTTCACCATGCATTCCTAATTCACCCTGGTCCTTACATAAACTGAAACTTTGTGGTATTTGCCAAGTTTTTCTTCCATGACAGAGTCTAAATTCCATGTTTCTTCATTACCCACATCAGAACCTCCAGGTTCAATGTAGTTTCATGGCCTCTTTGCCCTCACTTACAAATCCACACCCATTTTCAGAGGAATTTTAAAGTTTTACTATCAAACTCATCTATAGGTAGTCCTCCCTTGAATTTTAAGCCACTTAACCAGACTCAGCTGACCTCATAGGTTGTTTCTGGCTTCACATTATGGGGCTTATTCCCAGTGATGCTAAGGAGATCATACAGAATCAAACATGAGAACCTCACATGTTTGAGAGCAAGGAAGGCATTCTACCATGAGTCACATCTGTGATCTTCAAATAGGTTTATAAAATGTTCGTCTGACTTTTTCCACTGACTCTCTGCAGTATGGTTTGTTCCATACAAGGTTGTCTTCATAGTTGGAAGTGGAAATTCTTTTCCTTTCTCCTTTATGTGATGATACAAGTTTGAGGATGCCTTTACTTTTTTCTCAAATTTTGAATATTCTGTTAATGTTTTAAATTTTCAAGTTACAATCTTTCCTTCTGTCCGTTATTTAAATGTGAGGTTTCCTCTGAATTGAACAATATTGTCTGTGCAGTGCGTGAAATTTTGCCCATATTCTGAGGAATTCCAATTTTCATCTCCATGGAAGGTTTTGAATATTTTATGGAAAATCAATTTTTAGATCTTAATATGTCCAATATTGAACTATCATCTATTTTTTCCCTGTCTTATCATTATCCTGCCCCTATTTTAACTCAGAGTTAATAATAATGGTTAATTTTTCCCAGGATCCTTTCCAAAACTAAAAACTTTAGAAACCCATCCTCTTATTTTATTTTTAAACCCCACATCATTCATTACACCCTCTGCATGTAGTTTCTATATAATATGTCACATATAGTATATTAAAATACTGGCATACAATGTTTAAAATGCACTCCTTGCATCTCCTATTTATCCATTAATATTATTCCTAATTTAGAATGTATAATTTCTTGCCTACACTTTTCCAACATTCTGATAATTCAGAAATGGCACAAGTTTATTGTGCTCCTGCTGTCACTTTTACTTCTTTTGCACATTCCTGACACACACCAATTCTTATTACTAAAACTTTCCTGATGAATCCAGATATAGTCCTCAACTCAGCATTCCTTGGAGTAGCCACAAGCATTGATAGCCAATTAAAATCCGCATGTCCTGTCTTCCCTACCTTTCCTATCATATGGTAAATATATAGATAGTACTGACTTTGTCTATAAGGAATATTTTAAGGGAAATCAGACCATGTCATCATTGACACTTGAAAAATCTATGAGAGTTTCTTCTTGCTTTCAAAATAAAGTTACAAAACTCACTGATTAAGCATGTGAGAACTTTTATAAACTATTTATTGGAAAGCTTAGACTCACCATTTTTGACAAGAGTACTTTCATCTCCATGGCAACACATCTTCCCACTCATGTAATTTCAACATCTTTCATGATTTCTTTTTGTTCATACCTTTACTTCTTCCAAAAACTCCCTTCCCCATTCACTGTCTATTTAGCCCCAACCTACTCCTTACCTTTTCCTAGTCTTCTCAGTGGAGAACTAGTTCATCTTTTCTTCTCTTCTTCCTAACACATTTTGAATCTTCACTAGAACATATATAATTTTTTAACATATTTTAACTGCACACATAATTTCAAAAATCATTCCAGATAATCATGCTGACCTCCTCCAGTGCAAAATGCCTAGCACGTGTTCAATAAATATATGTTAAAATAATACATCAGTGGGCAACCCTCTTTTCTTTCTGAGAGGTGTGACAAGCCTGGCTGCTTCTTTTAATTTCACCATCAATTTGATATTTCTTGGATATCTACTATGTGTTAGTCATTGAGCAAAATGCATGACAGAAAGCTGCAGTTTCTGCCAAGGCATCACACAGTATCTAAAGTAACAGGAACTAAGTGAGAACCACTTTAAGTAGCTTTTACACAAACATTTCAATCTGTCATGCTCCCTTCCATGGGTGAGGGAACTGTAAATGAAGTATTTGGCTCTCAGAGAATTATGGCGCAATTCTTGGCTCACTTTGATAAATATTGATCTTGTATAAATTACTTAGGAGAGGCAGTCGATGGTTCTCTGAGCAGCACACACAACCCCAATTCCCCTTTATGCAAAGACATAAATCATTTATGAATAGAGCCCCACATGCTTTATGAATAAGTCCCTTGGATTCCAAAATGACTGATACTCAAGTATTTTTCTCATTTGAGTGCAGACCTAAATTTAAGCAAGCATTCAGACTACGTGAAGATACAATGCCCTTTTGTTCACGGTAAGGTGAGAGATGCATAATAGACTTCCGAGGGTAAACATCGAATGTTTCAAAATAAACACCATTAAATGCAATGGCACATTTTCTGCCCTTAATAAAACTGATGGCAAGGGGATAGCTCTTTAGAAACATCTCATGTCATGTCCATTCAATTTTAAGTTTAGTCACTGGTAGAAAGAGGGTTAGACTGTGTACGTCTGTAGGTGGAATTATAGAGAATTAGTTTTCTTTGACTACAGTTGAATCAAGCCTTTGGTTTCATCTGGAAAGTTGTGAATAGCACAATAAGGGGTCTGTGTGTGGTGAGGAGTCATTGAAATAAAGAACCAAAGGGCAGCAAACATTGGTTTTCAGGGATTCTTGTGGTAAGATTAATAATGAGTGTTTAACCTCTGGGGACTTCATCACTAAAGGGACAAGAGGGAGGATAAAGAGACATACTGACAAATAGCTTGTGGTCTCTTGGCAGGATCTGGAATTTGACATTAGAGCTCACACAAAGGGTCAAAATGCTGGGACTTATTGGGTGGGGGACAAAAAGGAATGTGACTTGTGCTCTTTGGTACTTTTATTTATGTAACTTTCTCCACCTTGAATGCTTTTGTCCTCCAACTTTTCCTCCAACATTCTGTGCATTTTTAGCATTTCTTTCATAACTTCAATTTCATATAGCCCATGTCACAAGAAATATTATTTTCATGGACAGAAAATCTTTACTGAAGTCCCAGAGCCATATATACCAGAAAAATTACCACAAAATTATTTCTAATGAGACAACATCTAAATATTCACAGCAGATTAGTTCAATAAATTTGGGGGAAATTCCTACAAATAAGTGAAACGTAGCAGTGAAAATGTAGCATATATGTCCAGATTAAATATGGGTTAAAGAGAAAAGGAAGACTGCAGAATAATATTTATAGTGTGATTTAAAAAATAAATAAACCATCATGTTATATTTATACATGATATGGTTTATAATAGATATGCTTAGAGAGTGTAATTAGAACAAGAGGAGAGTGAACTTTCATGTTTTACATGAAAAAAATGGTCTCTATTGGTTGAATTTATGGCAATGGGAAAAGATTATTACACAGTCCTGGTTTTTCTTTTTTTTTTTTTTTTTTTTTTTTTTTTTTGGTTTTTGGGCCACACTCGGTAACGCTCAGGGGTTACTCCTGGCTATTCGTTCAGAAGTCGCTCCTGGCAGGCACAGGGGACCATATGGGGAACCAGGGGATTGAACCTCAGTCTGTCCTAGGTTAGCGCAGGCAATGCAGGCACCTTACCTCCAGCGCCACCGCCCGGCCCCAGTCCTGGTTTTCCAATTGAAGAATTTTTGTTAAAAAGTTTATTGTCAGGGATGGAGCGGTGGAGCAAGCGGTAGGGTGTTTGCCTTGCATGCACTAACCTAGGATTGACCATGTTCGATCCCCCAGAGTCCCATATG
>PVKC010005496.1:0-20636 GCA_004027635.1 Crocidura indochinensis | reverse complement strand
GAGTGCATAGCCAGGAATAACCCCTGAGCGTCACCGGGTGTGACCCCAAAACCAAAAAAAAAAAGTTTATTGTCTTTGGGTCAAAGTGATAGCACAGTGGTAGCCAGGACAAACCTGGGTTCGATTCCCAACATCCTATATGGTTCCCCGAGACTGCCAGGAGCAATTTCTGAGCACATAGGCAGGAGTAATTCCTGAGTGTCAAAAACAAAAAAAAATGTATTGTCTTTCAGGTTCAAGATCAAATGTCATCTAATCCAGGAATGGGCTCTCCCCCACTTCCATAAAAAAAAAAAAAGCAGAATTTTGTACTAATTTTGTGACACTGCTCCACATCTCTGCAACATTAGGGGAAAAAAAACACTGATTTTGAGATCAGAATACTGGTGTTAAAGAACAGATCTGCTGCTTTTGTGTTTGAGTAATGTTGAGAAATAACAAGAACTTCTAAGCCTAAATTTTCCCTTTAGAAAATGAGAGAAACAAATTTATCACCACAATATCCTAAGAAGTTACAGGATGAAAGGCACATGCATAATAATTGTGTGCTGGTGTTGTGGGTCTTATCGTTGTTCAGTTCCTGCCAAGGGAGAGACTTGACATTTATTACTTCAATCACTAGGCACTGGATGAGCAACTCTAATGTGTCAGGCACTATGCTGAGCTTCAGGGAAACATCAGTGAACAAGAAAGATGGCAGTCTTTCCCACTTGACACTTAAAATTAAGTAATAAACTCACAGAAATAATCAATCACCAAACAATGTGATAAGAGAGATAAATGAGATCATAGGAGAATCAGAAATGCTTTTCATCAGGAATTATATTTTCAACTAAGAAAATAAGAGAGCGTTATAGTCAAAGAAGACAAAGAGAATTTGATGTGTCAGGTGAATAGGAGAGAAATGAATGACAGTGTGGGGCATTGAAGATTTTAAGCATGGCAGCACAGCTGGAATTTGAAAGATGATGAGAGAGAACATAGGCTGTCTTGCACTCCACTAAGATGAGTTCTTCCATGAGTTTTGTTGGTTCTCCAAAATATCATTGAATGATAGAATTTAAATATCTTTCGATCCTAAATTCAACAGTCACTGGAGGATTAAAAAAATCTTAGACTCAGAGTCAACATTACTTTAATATTTAGGGAAAAACTCAGCAGATCCAAGAAAAATGGATCCATTCAACTTCTTCAACGTTAGGACATGATACAGAGGAATATTCTAAATGATATTACCTGGGTGATGGAGAGGGTGAAAGAGTAAATTTCATGGAAGAGGCCAGGGATTTTTTTAATTCAATTATTATTGTTTCATCATCTATTTCCAATGAGATTTTTTTTCTAGTCTATGAAAATTTCTCCAAGAACACTGGAGAAAGAGTTTGCTATATATTGCAGTTTTATGAAAGCAGGTTTAATTCAAATAGTTTAAGCGGGTTCATGTAAAATTTCATAACTGAAGCATATAAATTAAATACTCCTCATGAATAATAGGCAATAGGCAATTCCTCCCTCATACTTTACTATTAAAAGTTTTGGGGGACCACACCCGGGCTCAGGGATTACTCCTGACTATGCGCTCAGAAGTCGCTCCTGGCTTGGGGGACCATATGGGAAACCGGGGGATCAAACCGTGGTCCGTCCTAGGCTAGCGCAGGCAAGGCAGGCACCTTGCCTCTGGCTCCACCGCCTGGCCCTATTATTAAAATTTTAAACATACATGAAATAATTACTAGGTCAATAGTCATATGAACATTGTCCATATTCTACAGTTAACATTATTTTTGTAAAATCAATCTTAAAACCTTAAAAATATTTTTAATTAAAGAACCATTATTTACAAACTTATTCATAGTTGAGTTTTATACATACAATGTTCTAGCACTGATACCATCACTTGACAGACACCTTTCCAAGTTTGGTTGTTAAAAGTTTGGGTCTAATGATTTAACCTTATTGACTGTATGGTTTGGTTATTTATCTCTGTCATTCCTTCCAAAATATATTTGATTCCTGCTTTTTGTTATATTTTATTTGTCTTTATCCTTCCTTCTTACACTCTTTTTTGTTTATATGTTTGTTTTGTGTTTTGTTTTTGGGTCACTACCAGCAGCGCTCAGGAGTTACTCCTGGCTCTATGCTCAGAAATTGCTCCTGGCAGGCTCGGGGGACCATATGAGATGCTTGGATTCAAACCACCAACCTTCTGCATGAAAGGCAAATGCCTTACCTCCATGCTATCTCTCCAGCCCCCTATCTTACACTCTTTTTCTCTCTTTTTCCTTCCTAGACACTTGGACCAATGGTGATCAAAGCATCCTTCCTTAATCCATTTTATTCCCTCATCCAGATATTCTAATTACCACGTGTAATTAATATCATCATTCTGTTTATATCCTTCTGATTACTTTATTTAACATATCTTACAGTTCTATCCACATTGTAGAAAAATTGCATAATTTCATCATTCCTTGTAGCTATCTAGTATTCTATTATGGACATATACCACATCTTCATAATCCACTTACAATGGTAGACTTTAATGTTGATTTCAAATCTTAGCTATAGTACTGAGTACTATAATGAATAAAGATGTGTACATGTCCTTTTGAAGGAATCTTTTTCTATCCTGAGAATAGAAACCCAAAAGTGGAATTACTGGGTCATATGACAGATTGATTCTGAGTTTAATAAGAAACTTTCATACTATTTTCAATAGAGGTTGGATTAGACAGCATTTACACTGGCAGTGGGTGAAAGTTCCTTTTTCACTACATTTCCTCCAACACATATTGTTCCCAGTATTTTTGATATGTTCCATTCTCACTGGTATAAGTTGATGGTTTGCTATCAACTTGATTTGGATTTACTTAAAAATTCTATCATAGTATATAACTACTAGTCATAGTATATAATTCTAGTAATCATATATAATTCTACAAATAATCATTTAAAATGCATTTATAAGCTCCTAGCTTCAATCCTTGATACTAAAACTAAACAAAAATATAAATGCTGTATCTTAAATTTTGTGAGATCAAGTACCATATTTATTTCTCTCCATATAGTTTGGCTCTTGACATATATCTGGCCCTTTATAAAATTTTAATGAATGATTTGATAATATCATCCTAGTGAATAAAAATGGACAATTTAATAATAGATGAAAATATGTTCCAAAACATAAGGAACCAGAATTTACTAGGGATCAATACAGCAGATTATATGTTGGATGAAGACGAGAAAAAATGCAGCAAGTCTTTCTCCATATGCTGGCACACACTGGAGAGGGGTGCAAAGAATTCAAATGAACCATGGTAAACATATTAGACATTAGCATGAGGTCTTATTTTGGTTAGTGATCAATTAATTATACAAGTAGCAGATGGAGGAGCTTCTACTTAACAGAGTTTTTACATTTAAAATTTGAATGAGGGCCAGAATAATAATAGAGTGGTAGAGTGCTTATTCTGCTTGTGGCTGACCTGGGTTCAAACCTTGAAACCCTATATATTCCCCAGGTCCACTAGGAGTGATTCCTGAATACAGATTAAGCCCTATGCTCAGCCAGGTGTAACCCCCTATCCCCAAATAGTTTGATGAGATACAGGAAATAAATGGGTAATTATGAACTGGAAACAAATATTTTATTAAATATTAAATATAATAAAGTAAACATTACTAAATGGAAAAATAGATCATAAGAAAAAATCCCTTTCTACTTACTTTAAAGAGTCCTCTCAACACTGGGGAACTATAATAGTACTATTTAATAATAAAGGACAAAATTATAATAGAAAAGAATCTTGAAAAGAAATTTGATATATTTAGACTAAGCGAGAGAAATAAAAGAGAATGTGTTAATGAACTTCAAAATTTGAAATGTTGACAGTAAAGACACAAATATAATGATGTCAAGATGGTAGTTAAACTGCGAATAAGTAATCACAAAAAGTATAAATATACTAATATTTTCAAAAATATAAGATACATACACATTTTAGGGCTATTATGTCTTAGGGCTATTTTGGTTTTTGGGCCACACCCGGTGACGCTCAGGGGTTACTCCTGGCTATTCGCTCAGAAGTCGCTCCTGGCAGGCACGGGGGACCATATGGGGAACCGGGGGATTGAACCGCGGTCCATCCTAGGTTAGCACAGGCACCTTCCCTCCAGTGCCACCACCCGGCCCCCCTTAGGACTATTATGCCATATGGTTAATAAACAAAGGGAAACTTGGTGAGATAAAGTTGCAGAGAAAATTATAGGTAAGAACTCATGGAAAAATGCAGTTGTATAAAGATGGGAAGTAGGCAAGAATGATATATAATCAGATGGAGTCTGCCAATGATAATAGAGAAAAAGCTGGCTAATTAACCAACACCTAACTTCTAGCCCTAACCACCTACATTCATGTGATGTGCACACACACATTCACACATACTTGCACAAAAGTATGCCTATGCATGCCAGAAATAGAGGCATCTGCATTCAGATGAGAATAGTGACTATAAGAGCAGAAAATATAGGATACTTCCTAGATGTTACTGATGTAGGAGAACGTCACTGAAGGGGTTCACATTCCAATAATCTGTTGTCCAGAAACTCTTCCAGTTCTTTAACAAACCAGCTTCCCCAGAGGGCAACTCTCAAAAGGCAAAATGCTTTATCAGAGGAATTGAGTGAGAAAAGCCAGGAGGGAAAGAAAGCAAAACGTCAAATTAGTCTTTTATTACCTAACCTTGGATGAGAAAGGTTTTCTGCTGTATTTAATTCTTGAGAATCAAGTTATGTGTTTAGTCCACATATAGAGAAGTTTACACAAGCATGTGAGGACCAGAAGTTGAGGTCACTGGTATTCATGACAAAAAGCTGTGCCCACAGCAATACACTAAGGACCTGGGGAAAAAACATATCTGATGCTGAGAAACAAGACATAATTTAGGAATGGAGGAAAAGCAGGAGAGGAAGAGGTAGTAACTTAAAAAGTTAGACAGGGGCCAGATCCCTAGGTCAGAATGCACTTCTCAGACCTTAGTGGTTTGGATTTTATTATGAGTGTGAAGAACATTTCTTGAAGGGTTTTGAGCAGAGAAAGTTAAAATTTCTCTTATGAAATCATAGTCATAGTAAATAGCAATTCTATTTGTTCTCCTTTTTTAAATGACCTACCTAAGGAGAAGCTGGCAATTCCACCTCAGTTCTGTTAAATATTTATTGCATTGTACTGACTTTTAATACCCTGAACCTGGGGCCAGCTAATGATCTGTAAAGACATGAAGTAAAAGCATAGATTTCAAAGATTTTAGCTCCTCTCTGGGGATGAAGGTATAGTTGTTTTATCATCTTAATCGTTGTCAGCATTATTGTTATTGGGTGATTTATTACATCGACTAAGCATTCTCTACTAGAATCCCAGAGGGAGTAAAGTTGAGAGAAGCAAGGAGTTGGCACGAGAAACAATATGGTGAATGTGATCCTGACAGTAGATGCAGTTAGTCACTGGGGAAGGTCACCCATTACTCATGGGTATTCAGGAAATTCTCCCTCCCAAAGAATAAATGCACTTAAGTTGCTGATTCCTTCTCCCTAGTTACCTGGGTCATTTAATCCCAACACATAACTGCCAGTTGAGCTCTTCTCTGGCTGGACTGCTCCGCTTTGAAACTCTCCCCCTGGCTACCTCGCCCAATGATGTCAGATGGGTGAGTGCCCTGCCAGACCTCCACTCTCACAAGATGAGGTGCAAGGGGAAATGCACACTGTCTCTGCTCAGGAAACATCTGGTTGATCCACCAGTGCTCAAAACGGTCACTGGCTGTTTAACAAGTTAGGGGAAGAGAATAGCTTGGGAAGACACTACCCGCAGTTCAGCAATTTCTCCAGCCGGCCAACAAGTTGCAAATTGAAATGAAACGTGAGGAAACGGCCTCCGTGGCAGGTTCTCTCCAGGGACCCGCATCGCTGTTGCACAGTCCCATTTCCTCGCTTGTAATGGAAAACGAATGCTGTTTACAAGAGTTTAAAGTAGCTGGAATGGAAATGTGAGACAAGCGGTGTTGAGGAGGGCAAACTCCTACTTGGAGGCTTTTAGCCTTCCAGGACTATGCAATACGAGGCCCGCTACAGAGGCTTCTAATGAAGAATATTATTCCCTTTCCCTTGGAAAATGAAACACCACATTCATGGGTGAGCAGAATCTATGACCACGTTAAAACACATCCAACTGCCTCATAAGCCGTGTGATATAAAACAAAAAATGGCTGTATATCCTTCACCAAGCTCTTAAGTGCCATTTTTGCCTGTGTAGTTTCCAGGGTTCTTTTCTTCAGTTTATGAATCACTAGAGAGGTGCTGGGTAAAACAGATAGGAGTAAATGGATTGTGTGTGTGTGGCTCTCACCCCCTCAATCTCCATCTCCATTCTTGCGGAAATATCATTTCTTTTTTGATTCTCAGGATTCTTACCTGCCAGTGAAAAGGGCTTTTCTTCTTTCTACCCCTGCCTTGTTACCTGCTTCTTGCCTATCCCCCAGTTAAATCAAAACTATGTTTGCTGGTGTATCAGTTTTTCTCTTTGGAAGGAAGGAGAATTGGGTTTGGGAGCCACATTGGGCCTTGCTCAAGGTTTACTCCTGACTCTGCACTCAAGCATCAGTTCTCGCAGTAATCAGAGGTGACAAAGATCAAAGATGGGTTTACCACATCGAAGGCAAATGCCCTGTCGTGTATCATCTTTCTTACTCCAGATATGAGTATTGCACCATGATCAGTATAAGACTACCAAAGATGTTCCATCACAATGGAAATGTAAGGGAATTTAAAAATATTAATAAATAGAGTGGAGGAGAGAAAGAAAAAGAAATCCTAGTTTTTAAAAATTCTAAAAATTCATTTATTCTCCAAGTTTGCTCTCTGGGAGTTAGGTGAAAGATAAGGTGAAATGAACAATTATTTTTTTTAATGTATTCCTTTTTCTAACAGAGTGGTAAAACAGAAACCAGTTCGGGGAGGAGGGTTGAAGAGTTGTTTCCAATGACACTGATCATTCATTCCTTCAGTAGAAAGTTTTGAATGTTTTTTTTTTTGCTTTCTGTTGAGCATAGATTTGGGAATAAGACAAGGCAATTTACTCATAGTTTTAAATGAGCAACAGGGAAGTTGAAGTGATCTATGATGTGTGAAGTGTTTAGCCTATACCTGGCACTGACTAAGAGGTCAACAAATGTTAATGATTATTAGCTCTTAACTCCAATTGCACAGACCAATTTGCCTCCCATTTCTACCATCTCTGAAAATTGCCTTGGGCTATTACTTTTACCTATGAAAACTTTGTTCCAAGTTTTGTAAAGTTTGTTCAAATCTAACTTACTACTGATTTATTTTCTCTATGGTATTTAAATTTGAAAACTCATAATCTGTAATGGTGCTCAATTGATAAAATCTAACACCTTAGGAATGAAGCAAATCTTTTATTAGAAGACAGACTTCCTGTATTCAATAGGTTCTCCAGAGAAACAGAATCGATAGGATGTATATGTGGATATGTGCATTGTAAAGAATGGGCTCCCATATGTATGTAGGCTGAGACCATAGAGATCTACAGTCAGCAGACCAGAGACCTGAAAGAGCCAACAGTTTCAGCTCAAAACACTGGCAGGCATAAGACCAAGGCGTCACTTTTCAGCTCAGGTCTGAAGGTAAAACAATCATGTATTCCATCTCAGCAAACAGGAAAATCTCCTGCTTCTTGCAAAGGGTTCAAACTTTCCTTCTATCAAGGGTTTCAGCAACTTGGAAAAGGATCACTTACATGAGGCAAGGCCATGTACTTGACTCAGTCTACTGAATGAAATGGTAATCCCATGTCAGAACACTCAGCTGAAGAAAAGATTTGGGGATTCCAGGACAATGTCAAACTGGTAGATATATTTAAACATCACACTTGTTGAGATCCTAATACACACAGATTTAAATAAAAATAATTAATATTAAAAAGCAGCTATTGTATGTTAGAAGTATTGGGTGATCTTATTACAGCTTAATCATTGGTGAGCTAGGAAAACTTCCCAATTCAGCAAAAAGAGCATAGGGTCTGGAGAAGCCCAATAAATGTATGGCAAGTCTACCTGCTAAGTAAGAACTTGGAATCTCAAATCCAGACTTCTCTGTTTCCATGATTTTCCCTCACTTGCTAAGAACTTGAGTCCTCCTTCCTTCCTTCCTTCCTTTTTTCCTTCCTTCCTTCCTTCCTTCCTTCCTTCCTTCCTTCCTACCTTCCTTCTCCCATCCTTCCTTCCATCCTTCTTTCCTTCCTTCCTTCCTCCCATCCTTTCTTCCTTCCTTCCATCCTTCTTTCCTTCCTTTCTTTCTTCCTTCCATCCTTCTTTCCTTCCTTTCTTTCTTTCTTCCTTCCGTCCTTCTTTCCTTCCTTTCTTCTTTCCTTCTTTCCTTCCTCCCTCCCTTATTACCTTCCTTCCTTCCTTCCTCCCTCTTTCCTGCCTTTCTTCTTTCCTACCTTCCTTTCTCTTTCTTTCCTTCCTTTCTTTCATTAGGTCACTTCTACCGGTGTCCGAGGGCTATACTGATTCTTGGCTCAGAATTGATCTCTGGTAGTTGTCAGACTATATGTAACTGAGATTTGAACAGTGTTTAACAGGATTCAAGGCAAGTGCTTTAACCTCTGTGCTATCTTTTTGACATCCTGGATCCTTTGTAAGATTATGCTACACCATCAATGTGGCATGACTTGAATTATTTGTTTAGATGCCTCTGCATATTCCATCTTTCTCCCACACGGCCTATTTTGAAATCCTACCAAAGAGAACTAGTTCAAAAGCCTCCTTCTACATAAGTTTCTGACCTCCTGATCCAGAGAGACACTACCCTTTGAACTATTCTTTATTTGGTAAAAGCCAAGTTGCTATTTTTTAATGCTGTAACTAAATTAAGAAAGTTTGTTTCATTCTCTCATGTTACTGTGGAGGGATGGTAGAGTTGTTTTGTCATTCTTAATTTGAGCCATTCTTTGAATCCAAGGCTATGAGTTATTCCAGTTCTCATTATTTCCCAGCCATCAGGAAGGGGACGAGATCCAAGCTACTTCATGTTTCTTTTTTCTTTCAATATTCTGAGCTGGGGGTGGCACATATTATTTATTCATGCTCATGTGACTCTGGCCAAAAGTTGGTAAAATGACCAGTCTGCATTGCAAGGGAAACAGAAGCCAGGCACTTTGCTAAAAACTCAACCACTTTGGAATTTGGAGAAAACAGACCCTCTGGAACAATTAGAAGTTAGCCACAAACTCCTAAAATATTACAGTTTCCTTCCACTAGGTGGTGATCCCACATTTCTCATTATTCTAAACTGTTCAATACCCTTTTGGCTCTGAAACCTCCAATCCTCTAATGGAAGAATAAATTCCATACTCATACACTCCACCACCCAGCTTGAGATCCAGTACGTCATGCAGAGACCTTCAACAATTACTTTCATAGTATGCTGGTTGGTTGGTGTTCCATTACGTAGCTTATTATTGAAGCATGTATCCAAGTAACTTATGATCACTATGTGTTTTTCAAGACAGTGTCTTTGAATGGCTCTAAGCTCTGAGAACATCTCCATGCTTCTATCTATTCAAACAAAACTATCTCCTTCCTTGTTAAAGGAAAAGTAGAAAGCCACTTTAGAGACATCACATCTGTTCACACTTCTGGTGTCATTCCTCCCCGTCCTACTTCTGGCCCTTGAAATAGGTGTGCTACTCTGAAGGCACATCACACCAGCACACACTAAAAGGGACAAGGACAACAGGCCTGGAACTCCCCTGCCTCCCTTTCTTCAGATTTGAAAAATGGCTAAACTTTGGAGACTAAATTTAAGGCTGGGCTTCTCTGTACATTACGGCTGATCCTACTCTGATGATGTGGAAATTACTAGAGTGATAGAAAATCCTTCAGTATGTACTGAAGCACTGTTACATACAGTCCAAAGTACTTGGCCACACCTCTCAAGACCAGCCATGGCCTGACTATGTTTTTAGCCTGATAAGTGCCCTTCCTTTCCTTTTCATTACTCCCAGCAATATGCCTTTAGGTGTTCTTCAGATATAATAGAGGGAACTGCCATTTCTAACTCCTTGCCAGAGGGGACACCGAACTCCTAAACAGTATTTCTTAAAGGAAAGCAGGTTTCACATTTGAAAGGTAATTTTTAGAATCTACTAAACTCACATTCCCAGCAATGTGAGGACAGAATGGGTACTTGTCACTGTCTTTCTCAAGTTGTGCTGGGAAGCAGTTTTGAAGGGCAGGTATTTTAGGTGCCGATTCTCCGTGAGGAATCATTGCCAGAGAAGCAGGCCAGAACTCTCTGTGAAATGGGATCCTTGTCAAGGGGCCATGACCCTCTGCTGGAATACAGTTCTAAGGTTGCTGTTAACTTTGCATTGTTAGGCAGTGTTGGCATTTTGCCCATGGAAAAAAATTAGCGTCAATAATAGTGCTACTCGAATCATTAAAATCCTGAAAGCCTGGCTAATTACTACTGGACTCAGTTCAAACTACACCATTTTAGTTACAGTAATGTCACATCAACAAAGCTACTTCTCAACAAGAAAGAACCTTAATATCTTGAAGGGAAGAAGGAAGGAAGGAAAGGTGGGAAATATAGAACTGTCAAAAAAGGATAAATTAGTGATACAATTATTTGCTGAAATTATTTACTAGAATTATTAAGATTAAAGTTTTAATGTATTCAAATTAAGACTAGATGTGGTTAGTCTTTAGGTGTGTCAATTGGCTAATCTTCTTTGAATAAATGTATTTATTCATTTAGCTACCATTTGCATGTCTACTATATAATATCTTAGTGATATATAATCAAAGTTAGGTAACTCTTTTTATTCACAAACAGAAAATTACCTCTTTAGAGGTAGAAAATACAAAAATAAGCATAGAAAAAGACAAAAGAGAATGAAAATATAGTACCAAGTGATTCATAAAGTTCAGTGAAAAGATGACCCCTGGACAAACAGGTGTATTAACCACTAAAGCACCAGTTCCACACTTTTGCACCTCTGAGTTTTACTTTCAGTTTAGAGGTTATTTCTTACATATCATCACATCTCAGTGTGACTTAGGGCAGTCTCCAAGTTATCAAGTACAAATATCAAAAAAGTTTTGTTTTGTTTTGGTTTTGGGGTCACACCCGGCAGCACCCAAGGGTTACTCCTGGCTCTATGCTCAGAAATTGCTCCCAGCAGGCAAGGGGGACCATATGGGATGCCGGGATTCGAACCACCTTCTGCATGCAAGGCAAACGTTTTACCTCCATGTTATCTCTCCAGTCCCTCAAAAAAAGTTTTAACTCTACTGACTATATCTAATTATGGAATCTTTCTTTTTCTACCTTACCTAGAAACATGCTATTACTGGCATTCCCAGAGATCTTAATTTACCACACAGTAATAAAAGATAGTTTGCTTGACATTACTGAATGCTTATTCCCTACTTAAAGACTTAGGACATGTGTTTTTCAGTGACTTCATAAATAAAATCTCTATTTGTTATAAGTAATTAACTCATTACATAATTGCCTGTATTGGTAAGTGTGAGCCTGGGAAGATACAAGTCTCCCTTTCCATTATTTTTCTGTAATAATCCTTCCACCGAGTACAACCCAATTAGAGAAAATGATTAGGCACACTGAGCTGATTTCTAGTATTCAACATCTGAAACAACAACTCTACCCAAGGCAATCTTATGCCTGCCTGGTCTTACATATGACTAAGCCTGACATCCTGTTACATGCCAGTTCCATGAATTTGGTTGGATGTTACTTGGAAACCAAGGAGATTGTAACTGATTTAAGTTCCTAAGATAAGAAGGAAGCAGCAAAAATGGCAAGTCTGTGTCAATTTGTATTTATTAGGTTTGGAATTCAAGTTCCTTTCCAACAAGAAAATTGATAGACTGAGGTATTTGTTTAAATAAATCACTGGCTTTGGACAAAACAAAGGAATAGATAATATTGAATGATAAAAAGCTTCTAGCTTTCAATTACAAAACTAATATCACCAAGCAGAGAGAGAATAGAAAGAAGAGGTGGGTTAGAATTAATCTAAGGACATTAGTGGAGGGTCCTGGGCACTTTGGTGGTGGTTGGGTGCAATGGCTAAATAAGACCACAAACAATAATATTGTAAACACCTAAATTAATATATGTATTTTTAAGTAGCTTAATTTTGACTTTACAACCTGAATTTCTAAGATTATTAATCAAAGTTTGGTACTATCATCTACAGTGTTTTGTTTTTTTTTCCCTGAGATTACCAAGGCTCTTCATTTAGCCACAGAATAGATTGCCTCACCACTATTTTAGAAAAAGCAAAGAATGCTGGGAACCCTTTTGTGGTAGGAGAGGTAGGCAACTTAGGTATAATTCCTGAGTACAGGGGACAGTCCAAACAGTCTGAAGAGAAATGTGCCTTCCTGAATACAGATATACTTTATCATTAAACCCCACATCTGACATCTGTCAACACCAGTGAGTGTCACAGTCATCTAGATTGTCCCTCCACTGCAAGTAAAATGCCTGGTTAGTAAGGCATGGATAGCTTTTTTCCAGTGCCATATGGAAAAGGGAAAGAAGATCTTAGCCATGCATGCAGAGAACCAGTTACCATATTATGTTCTTAGCTAGGCTTGCTATTTGTTTTAAAGTTGTTGTATATCAGAGTTTGGGGAGACACAGATAGGAGATAGGAGCTGGGGGAGACACAATGGATGGACATCTTAAATCTTAATAAAATCAAATCACCAAAAGCACAAGCAAGGGTACTCCTGAACTAGTCTTCACATCTTGGTGTGCAATCAATGTCTACTCAAAATACCATATCAGTCCTGGTGGCCTCTCCTACACCATAAGAAATCCCATTCTGGGAAGGAGTTGGATGGCTAGGGTCTGTCTTATTATTCCTAAACCCAACCATCCCTGAAATGGCACAATGGAATGATTGTATTCTCTGTTGAGGATTTGCCTTTTAAAACATAAATAAGCAAAGATTTCCCTGATCCGACCCATATTCAATAAAGGCAATCAGTCCTGGGGTCAGAGAATGGGACAGGAACCCGGCAGGTGATCTGAGCTGAGCTGCAAACACTGGGATGGGATGAAGTGCTGAGGTGGATACAGGCTTCTTCACATGAGGAAAGGAAGGGATGGTCCTTTTTAGGATGTCGTTCCATGAATATATGGCTCTCATTTTCCTTGCTTAGAAGCTCTTTTGTGGTAGTTCTGACAGGCTTTCCCCAAGTCCTTCAAGAAGTTAGGAACTCCACTCTGCAAGACAAAAGAGATGGTCAGGTTCATGCCTCAGTCATGATGTAGGATTCTTTGAGATGTGGCAAGAGGAAACAGAGATGGTCTGTGGAATACTGAAATAAAATCGGCCCCTGACCAGATTTCAAAAGAGTGTTGCCACAAAGAGAGACAAAAGGTAAGAGATCCAGGCCACAGGCCAGACCAGACTGAAGGGGATACTGATGCAAGAAACTATCTTAGATTTCAGATCTTGTGAGTAAAAATGAAGCTGTTTCAGAGATTGCTTTATGAAAAGAAAAAAAGGAACAGGAGGTGCAATTAGACTGAGTTACAGGACTCTGCCACAGAAATTAAAATGAAAAAATTCCTTAGTAAAATCAAAAATGGTAAGGATTTGGAGGCACCAGTAGGATAGACTTATGATTAAGTTGTGTGCAAAAATTGCCCCAAGCCTGATCAAACTTATACCCTGCCCATGAAATACGTTATAGCCATCTCAACTTTTTAAAAGTAATAAGTCAATGGCTTCTTTAGATAACACACAAAGTCAGAAGCTGAGCTGGAATTCAAAATAGCATCAGTTTGACTCTAAGCCTGCATGCTTTTTCACTCTGCCCAGGACTCTGCTGAGCCCAGCCAATATGTAGGATTTGTACCAGCCAGCCTAACAAGCCCAACAATTCCAGGCTGTAAGGCATTCACTAGTGACGTGAGCTGCCACTGCAGTTTCCTTTCCTACAGAAACACAAAACCACCCTAACAAAACCAGTGGCTTCCCTGGGGCCTGGACGCGTCTGGTTGTCTCCAGAGCCAGTCTGGTCTGTCTTACTCCTTACTAAGCAGAGACGGGATCCAGAGGCACCATTGTTGCTACAAGGAACAGACTATTGTCCTGTGGTTCCAAAGAGTGATTCTGATGGAGGGCTGGGGGCATTAGCAGTCCGGAGGGGCTGGCATTCCAGCCAACAATCCTTTGTCTTTTGTTCCAGCCTCCATCCTGGGTGTTGGCAGCCCCAGTCCTCGCTGTAGTCACTCAACCAAGCTGCTTCATAAAAGAGCCTCATTAGGCCTGAGACAGTGTGTCTCTGCAGCCCGACAGCCCCATGGGTTAAGTCAACATTTGTCAAGCACACTTCCCCCTCCTACCTCCTGGGATCTCACCTTGGCTGCCCAGTTAATGAGCCAGGACGGAATTTGGCCACCCGGGTTATCGAAGTAATGCATGAAAACTAAAGAGGGAAAGAAAGGACAATTGAGAAAGATGAAAAAACATTTTAGAAAGATCTAGCCACAAATCCTGAGAATTCTAATTCTTTGGATTAAACCCAGAAAATAAAGAATTTTAATACATAATGCATATTTTTTATCTCTTGCTTGGCTTAAGAGACACACACACAGCATATATATGTATATATTCATATAAGGACTATATAAAACATAGTCACAGGCATTCTGCTATGGATTAAACACCTTGAAAATGGTAGGTAATTGGATATAATCTCTCATCTAATAACCCTTATGATTCTAAGGAGGTAGAGAAATTAAACCCAAGTTTAAAAATGATAAAACAGAGGCTCAGAAAAGTGAGTCTTTTCTACTCAGGTGACAGATGTAAGAAGCACAAAATGATGTTCAGATTTGGCTTGACATGCCAGGCAACTTTCATTCCAGAACAGCAAGTGGCTGACAACCCCATTTACTTTTCTTCTTGGGGTCAGAAACTGCAGGCTTGACTAGGAAGAATAAACAAGCATGGGGAGCAGGCACTGTGTCCTCTGACAGGTTCTGCCAGCCTCTCATCCACCCCCAGGCTTGGCCAGGACCAGCCTGAAATGACTCTCTAAAACTCCCACGTCACTACACTGTTCTGATATCATCTGGACAACGCAAGCATCCATCCAGAACAGATGGAGGACAGGCATGCATTTGGCCTTCTAGTCCAGCTTTGGGAGCTGCCTGGAGAACTTTCATGAGGTGAATTAATCCCTGGCTCCATTATTATAGAGTACATTTTCTGATCTCAGGGGAAAGGCTTCCATCTTCTGACTGGCCTGCAGTCAACATGGAAGGAAGGAAATTTACTTTACCTTTGCTTCCCTTCTTGCCATCACTTTGGATCACCAGGCTCTGCTTGTATCTCTGCACTCGGATCACACTTGATTTCTCAGGAAATTGTGATGCAGATGTGCTCTGTGACAGAATCACATAAATCTTGTTTCCATCTAAATTCATCTCTTGCTTCTGCCGGATATAGACATACTGCAACTCCAGTCAAGGCGTACCCTCTATAACTGCATTGTAGGTCTACACAAATATAGCTCCAATGCCCAAAGCCAAGGAAGGTTATGTAAAACCTCCCACATGGCATCAACTTCCTCTTTTTACTCACCTGTTCTGCTTCCCTACCATCACATGAGATGGTCCTCCAACCACCACTATTCTGGTTTCAAAGCATGCCCTACCTACCTATGAGTTGATTATTGCTTTTAATTGTGGGAAATGGGAGAGATAGAGCCACTTTTCTCTCAGAAGGCTTTGTGATATATCATTGCTCATTCCCCAGCAGGGTGGATCTGGTATCTTCACTTTTTTGAGTCTCAGTTTCCCAATCCAGGAGAATAGAATAAGTTGGTGAAGTAGTGGAATTTAGGGGAGCAGAAAAATAAGGAGTTAAATTAGCAGGTGATAAACTACAGGTTCACCTCACAGTGTCCCACCTTTATCCAAAGCTCTGATGATCAATTAGGCACAGAAAATGGTGAAGCAACGTGACTTAAAAGTGTAGTCATGGGGCCGGAAAGATAGCATGAATGTAAGGCGCTTGCCTTGCATGCAGAAGGGCGGTGGTTCGAATCCCAGCATCCAATATGGTATCCGGAGCCTGACAGAAATGATTTCTTAGTGAAGAGCCAGGAGTAACTCCTGAGCACTGCTGGGTGTGACCAAAAAAACAAAACAAAACAAAAAAAAGTGTAGTCACAAGAAGATCTAACCTGTACTTAAATATATAGAATATATAGTAGACCAATATCAACTCTGAGTTTATACTGACTCACCAGAATAACAAAGCCTCACCTCAGTATACATTTATTCACAGAATGTGTAAGTCTAGTGCACTATTCTAAGAAGGACTATTAAATCTTGACAAACATTAGGGACACTTATGGAGTCCTATCTAACTTTACATATAGCATCAGTTTGATCCAAAGCCTGAATTTTGTATAAGTATCTTCATTTCACAAGTGACAAAGGTAAGGTTCAGCAAGGTAAAATAAATTTGTCCCAAATCCCAAAGTCCAGCTATAGTAATGAAATTTCAATCCAAACCCAGATCCAGCTTCCAAACTTTTATAACCAGACAGGATGCAAATTCTTTAATATGTTCATAATATTTTCAAGTGGCAGAACATTTGGAAAATCAAAAAGCTATTCTAACACCATCATACTTGCTGTAACATAGAAGCAACTCAAGATCTATGCCTTTTCCAAGACTCTATGGAACCCACAGTTGTCCCCTTTCACTTGGGTACCTCCACATGGTTGAATGAAAACCAGTTTATCTAGTTTCTTCCCCAGATTTCAATGAGTCAGGTTATTAAATGTTTTAGGGGAAAATGATGTCGCTTGGGTCTGACATTTATTTCTTCCAAGCTTTTCAATTTTTCCCTAGAAGCAAATATTGTCCTAATTCTCCCTCACTCTATTCAACTCATGTGCTAGCCATCATTTGCCACGTCATTGAGGAACTCTTAACTTGCTATAAACCAACAGAAATCTTTGAAGAGTTGTTAAGTCCAGTGTGCTATAGAACATATTACCAAAAAATTTCAACTTTATTGTGGACTCAGAGAATTAAAAAGTCCTATGACAAATAAAAAAAACATATGTACAACATGGGATCTACCACTCTAAAACAAATGCTCTTTTCTATTGCATGAGTCTTTCATCTTAAGAATTTAACAAGTCTGGGGCCCTGAGAGACAGTACAGGGTTAAGGTACTCATCTTGCAAGCTGCTAAGCCCAGGTCAATCTGTTGGCAGGCATAGCAAAGTCCCTAAGGATTTCTGGGCCCAAACCTGTCGGCCCACAAGTGTCCCAAGCATTGCCAGGGTGGCCTAAATAATTCCTGGCACTGTAGGGCCCAAGCAGCCATGTGTCCTCAAGCCTTTGCTCTGACCAACTGGCTTCATTGACTGAACATCACTTGGGAACCTTTCTCCACCCCTCAAAATTTTAACAACCCTATTAGATAGGCAATTCATGGATATAGGAAGATTAAGGAACCACTATGGTGTTATAAACACTGAAAAGGGCCTAAAACAGAACTTCAGAGAATTCCAAGCATATGCTAGTGAGAAGACCTCTTCAGCTGGGACTCTATGGGATTAGAGAGGTAGGACTACACTCTGGTCAAGTTCACTAAATCCATAAATAGCTGGACCTGGGCTTCCAACCAGCTTGTGCCACTCACTAGTTGCGAACCTAAGAAAAATTTTCTTTGCCTCAGTTTCCTTAGTGGTGAAATCAAGTCAATGATTTCCACCTTGTGCAACTGATAGCAGGGTTAGAGAATACCACATAAATTCCAAGACCCTCATAAAATCTAAGGGAAACCAATATTTATTTAAATGTATATAGTATGTACACATATTCACTAGCAGGATATGGAAACTATGCCAATAAATCTTTAGGGAGTTTATAATCCAGTAGGGGACTAGACACATCTACTTAGATACAACACTCGGAACAAATAATACATGTATAACATATCCCCTCTGTCAATTATTTATGAACAATATTAATTTATAGAGTGTCAGAGCTGGATAAGATTACAGTAATCATGTAATCCAAAGGTGTTCAGATGATTTTACATGGAGATCCACCATGTAAACCACTTAGCTGCTGTGATTGAATGACTGAATGAAAGAGTCAAAATCTCACAAATCAATCATTCTACCCCGAGTCATTCTGCTCATTCAGCAAATGTCCATCCTCACCTCCCAGGTTAGTGTTAAAGGAATTTCACAGAAATCAGCTAAATATGGGGCCAAAGAGATAGCACAGTGGTAGGGCATTCGCCTTGCACATAAACAGATTGGTGGTTTGTCCGGCATCCCATATGGTGCCCTGAACCTGCCAGGAGCAATTTCTGAACACAGAGCTAAGAGTAACCCGAGTGCTGCCGGGTGTGACCCCCCCCCCCACCAAATAATAAAAAATAAGCTAACTGTGATCTTAGAAAATCAGCTAAATATGACCTTAGTCCATTCAGCCACTTGATTTAATAACCAAGGAAATTGAGGGGAAGGAACATACATCCATTGTCATAAATCAAGGAGGAATCAATCATCTTGAGGTCATATGAAATAGGAGGTATGGGGAGAGGTGGTGGTGGTGGTGGTGGCATTAGAAAGCCAGAAATTTGGGGCATAAGTACTACAAATGTAGGGCCCGCATATGCCACTCATCTGTCATTTTTCCTCTCTGGGTCTCTCTGGATTAAGAGAATATATGATCACTCCTTACCAAGATTGTTTCCAGTGCCCAGCTTTATAACTCAACAATTTTTAGGGCCTAGAAAATTTCTCAGGAAAGTATAACCTTCTCTCCAACAACCACCACTCCACATGGTCAGACCCCGGTAGCACACTCACATATCCAAAAGCCACATATGGAGCAAAAACTCTAGCAGGTCCTCCTGGAAGAACCAGCAGACATCACTGTCCACACATGCGGGAAAACTGGCTTCACAACCATTGGGTGATGGCCAAGACACACTAAAATATTCAGAAGGCCAACTACCAGTGTTTCCTCCAAAAGGATACATCTCTGTTGGACATGGGAAAGGGGTACTTCACTTCCCAGTAGATCACAGTCTTTCCATCACATTCTTTTCCATAGAGTTCTAAAGAGGGGAAGAAAATAAAAGAATTTATTTATAAATTTATTTATTTATAAAAGAAAGCTCTTGACCTTTAATTAACAAGAAATCTAGGCATGCCAACTTCTAGGGTACAATAATTGATTTACTCCTAAGGCGCAGAATGTAAACAAAAGTTAGCTAGATTACTATAAAATATTGGTTCTAGAGATAAATCCTAGTAGATATCAAAACAAACACTAAAGAAGTAAGCCAAGCTTATCCATTGGAGAGCAACAGCAAGAGTCTAGAATAGAGCACATTAAAAAAAAAAAAAAAATCAAGGATCCAAAACTAAAATTTCAGAAGTTTTTTAAATCAGTTTAACCACCAGGTGGCACTGCTGTACCAAGAGTTTTGATTCTGAACTCTTCCTTTGGTAGAATTAACCCATTCCGGGGCTCGGGAGATAACATGGAGGTAAGGAGTTTGCCTTTCATGCAAAAGGTCGTCGGTTCGAATCCCGGTGACCCACATAGTCCCCCGTGCCTGCCAGGAGCAATTTCTGAGCATGGAGCCAGGAGTAACCCCTGAGCACTGCCGGGTGTGACTCAAAAACCAAAAAAAAAAAAAAAAAAAAAAAAAGAATTAACCCATTCCAGTCAAATCTGCAATTAGTGCATTTTGGAGGTAAATAAAGGCTGCAGTGCCAAGCAGTGTGCTTTCTAGACAGCAGAAAGTGGCATAAATGTTAGAAATGGGCTAACCCTAAGTTTCTCACTTCTGTTTTTTGATGAGACCAAGGCTTTGGGTGGATATAAAATATCCTATTTCTGTGTACAAATAGCAGTCCACTCTTTTTTTCTGTTTTTTTTTATTTTTTTATTTTGGGGGGGTGGAGCACATCCAGCGGCGCACAGCGGTTTCTACTGGTTCTGTGCTCAGAAATCGTTCCTGGCTCGGGAAAACAAATGGGATGTCAGAGATTGAACCCATGTCCGACCTGGGTCAGCCATGAACAAGGCAAACGTGGTAATAATGTGCTACCACCCCAGCCCCAGCAGTTCACTCTTGCAGTGAGATAGTGAGAAATGAAATTCTGTGACAAACACATCCAGTGATAAGCTTTACAGTCAGCTCTCACCTAATCACTGAAGAGATGCTGAGGCAACCTAAAGAGATATTGATATAGGAAACTGTATTTAGTTCAGAATTTGAAAGCCTAATTAAAGCAGACCACAAATTCCAGAACTTGCCAACCCATGGTAAACCCATGGTGAAAAGGAAGCAAAAGCCAGGAGAAGGAAGGAAGGAGAAAAGAAAGGAAGGTAGAAACTGGGGAAGGGAAGGAAGGGAGATAGTAAAGAACAGAGGGAGGGAGGGAGGGAGGAAGGAAGGAAGGAAGGAAGGAAGGAAGGAAGGAAGGAAGGAAGGAAGGAAGGAAGGGAG
>PVKC010005495.1:0-23523 GCA_004027635.1 Crocidura indochinensis | reverse complement strand
GCCCCTAGGGTATATTCCCCAGAGCATTATTTCTGGGTCATATGGGATTTCATTTTCTAATTTTTGAGAGATAGCTATAATTCTACTCTTCAATAGTTACTAGAAATAGTTACTAATAATGCATTACATAATTCTGGTTTTACTGCCCAATCAATTACTTACGAATTACCCCTTGAGGGGGCCAGAGATAGTGGTAGAATGTTTGTCTTGCATCCGGCTAACACAGGACAGGCCCTAGTTCGATTCCCAGCATCCCAAATGGTCCCCCAAGCCTGCCAGGAACGATTTCTGAGTGCATAGCCAGAAATGACCCATGAGCACGGCCAAAAAACAAACAAACGAAAAAGAATTACTCCCTGAAAAGGTAAGTCATGAAGTTCCTTGACATCTTTACCTTTGCTCAAATGTTTTATATGCCATGGCATTATACACACAAAATTAAAAAAAAAAAGTCAAATATGATTGCTGTTCAAGTCCCATCAAGATTCTCACTCTGGCAATATCCACTCCAGTTTTTCATTTTATCAAATCTGTGTATCTCTTAAAGAAAACTGATGGAAGATAGGCTCTTCCTCACAGCTCTTCTCTTAGTAGAGACCTATTCCTATGACATAATACCAACACTGTGCCCCTTTCAAATGCGAATAAAGTCAACGAGACTCATAACAGTCTCCTATTTTTAAAGGTTCCTTCTAAGTAGCAAGGTAAGATCATGATCAGGATCAAACACTGGGTTGATGGACTTAATGGATCATTTTGCCTCTTCTCTGCCCGTTTTGGCGGTGACTCTAGTTTTAATCTCCATCAGTCACACATTTTCGGTATTTTCCAGCAGTGATGGATACTCTCATCATAACATTCTTTATGTTGCATCTGTCTTACATAACAACTGCATTATGAAAAAAAGAACTGTAGTATGAGATACTGTAACAAATTTCCACAAAATTGATGGCATAGAAAAACAGAAAGAAAGGTCTAGCTAGCAATCTGATATAAAAAAAAATCCAGTAAAGCCAGATTCTCTCTAAAGACTGTGGAGGTGGCTGGTGGTGGTGGAGTCCTTCTTTGCCTCTTGTAGCTTCTGAAGCTCCAGAAAATATTTAGCTATGTAAACATAACTCCAGAATTTTCTTCCCTCTTTAATTGTTCCTCTTTCCTATGCCATCCTATTTGTCCTTAAACTAAAAGTTCTACTTGAAATGAGAAAGAAAGGAAAAGTATGATAATAATATCCAGAGACAATAGATCACTTCTATGGTGAGTTGGACCTGCTTATTGTTGAGGTTGGTGTCTCCGCAGATCTTCAGACTGAGCTGTAAGTTGGCTTCCAAGTGAGGATGCTGGTACTTGGAGACGGTGTCTTCAATCTCAAAGAGGGATTTTAGGACCAAGTCGTCCTGGTAGCAAGAGTCGTTCGCAACCTATAAGAATCCAGACAACAAGTCGAAAAAGTGTTTGAACAGAGTGACATTGTGCTTTTTTGCCAGTATGAATGCAACCGTGGCTTGAGCCAATAATGTACTGATAGCTGGATGCTCCTAATCTTGCATGAACTGAACTAGCATTTGTTTGATGACATCGAAATAATGTTGTTTCTGGGGCTGGAGAGATAGCACAGAGGTAAATTGTTTGCCTTGCATGCAGCCAATCTAGGACTGACTGTGGTTTGAATCCCGGGTCACATATGGTCCCTTGAGCTAGCCAGAAGAGATTCCTGAACAAAGAGCCAGAAGTAACCCCTGAGCACTGCTGGGTGTGAATCAACATCCCCAAAATAGTGCTGTTTCTGATTCCCAAAAATTCCAGGAAAGTTCCAGAAAATGGGAAGAGCTGCTTCCCACAGCCCCATATTTTGTAAGCTGACAGAGTTGAACAGAAACTTCAGACCTTCAGGCCACTGATTGTTGCCGTCTTCATCTTTTAAATTTGTCAATAGTTGTATTAGGTATCTTGCTGGTCTCTCATTAGGTGCATATATATTTAGTATTGTGATTTCTTCTTGTTTCACATATCCCTTGATTAGTATGTAGTGTCCATTTTTGTCCCTTACTTTTCTGAGTCTAAAGTTTGTGTCGCTGATATTAATATGGTCACCCAGCTTTTTGAATGGTGTTTTTTGCTTGGATGATTTTCCTCCAGCCTTTGATTTTGAGTCTGTTTGTTCTGACTGTTCAGGTGTGTTTCTTGCAGGCAGCAGAAGGTTGGGTTCATTTTTTTATCCATTTAGCCACTCTGTGTTTCTTAATTTATGCACTTAGCCCACTGACATTAAGAGAGATGATTATCATGTGAGTTAATATCATATTTATTTATAAGATTGGTGTGTCTGTTGGTCTATCTTGTCTTAAAGTAGGCCTTTCAGTTTCTCCTTTAAGGCTGATTTTGTATCTGTAAAGTTTCTGAGCTGCTGTTTATCTGTGAAGCTATGTATCCTTCCTTCAAACCTGAACGTGAGTCAGGCTGGGTACAGTATTCTAGGTGAAGCACCCATTTCATACAGTCTTGTCACAATATCCCACCACTGTCTTCTGGCCTTGAAAGTTTCTTGTGACATGTCTGTTGTAATCATAAGGATGCTCCTTTGAATGTATTTTTGGATCTTGCTGCTTTCAGTATCCTATCCCTATCTGTGGGATTTGGCATTGTGACTAGGATGTGACTTGGCATGTTTTTCTTTGGGTCTTTATTAGCTGGTACTCTTCAGAAATGCAGGATTTGGTTGCATGCAGTCATTATCTCTGGGAGTTTCTCTGTAATGATGTTCTTGATTGTTGATTCTTCCTGGGGATTCTCCTGTGTTTCTGGGATCCCAATGATTCTTATGTTGTTTGAACATTTCTATGCTCATCTGTTCAAAATCTTTGAGTATTTTTCCCATTGTCTGGTCATTTGCTTAGAGATTCTTTTCCAATCTCTTTTGTTGTATGGAGTTATTATGCCTCTCATCTTCCAGCTCACTAATTCTGTCTTCAACTGCTGTTACTCAACTAGAGAGGCTTTCCATAAAATCTCCAGCATTTATTAGTCTCATTATTTCAATTTGGAATTTTCTGATTTCCATATTTGTGGTCTGTTCAGATTGATCTATGCTCTCTTTGAGTTCTATGAACATCCTCTATATCTCCACTCTAAACTCCCTTTCTGAGAGGTCAACCAGGTGGTTGGCATTTTTTTTTGGCTCATCAGAGCACCAATCCTCATATTCCATGCATGCAGTTGTTCTGCATTTTTCCTCATTGTCACCCTTTAACTGTGATTCTGTGTATTGTGATGGGTGTTGTATTATATAAGAAGTGCATGGCTGGAGCAAAGCAAAGCGGCTACTCTTTTTTTTCCCTGTGTTCTTCTTGAATTTACATTGGAATCAGGAAGTAGCTCCATTTGTGGCCCTCTGCTGTACCCGAGGCCAGGTAGGGGTTAAAGAGTTGTTGTGGGCTGAGCCACCCCTACCTGCAGCCAAAATCCAGAGAGCTGAGTTCCCTGTGTTCTTCTGGGATTGACACTGGGATCAGGAAGTAGCTCTAGGTGTGGCCCTCAAAAGATTGCCGTAGCCAAGGCCAGGTAGGGGTTAAATAGTTGTTGTGGGCTGAGCCACCCTTACCTACAGTCAGAATCCAGAGAGCTGAGTTCCTTGTGTTCTTCTTGGATTGACACTGGGATTCTGCTGTCTTCATCTATCAAATTCCTGGTGAGCTCCGCGGCAATGTCACAGATCTTTTTCCTCATGCTAGTTTGTGTTTCCATTTGAATGATCATGAGCAGCTCACTCTTGATGACAGCCTGGATGTCGGAAGGAAGGGTCGGGTACACTTCATTAAACGTGGATGACAGGAGCCACCTCCGGTTTTGTTTGGTCTTCTCAGCAGTAGTTATGTTTCTGATGGCTTGCAAGAGGAAGGTGATTTTCGATTGGCCTGGGATATTCTCATAAGTTTCCTCCGCCTGTCCAGACCACATTCTCGGAGCTGAGCAGGTTTCCTGGGAGAGATGAAGTCATGAAATTTTCCTATACATGGATGTACATGGACTCTATTATGCTGAGTGAAATAAGTCAAAGGGCAAGAGATAGACACAGAATAGTCTCTCTCATCTGTGTGTTTTAAAAAAATAAAAAAAAACATTTTTGTAATAATTCTCAGAGACAAAAGAGATGAGGGCTGAAAGGTAGGTCCAGCTCAAAGAGTGGTGAATGCAATTAAAGAAATAACTACACTGACAACTATCATAACAAGTGAATTAATGAAGAAGTAGAAAGCCTGTCTCAAATACAGGAAAAGAGGGTGGGGAGGAGAGAGATTTTGGACATTGGTGATGGGAATGTCACACTGGTGAAGTTGGGTGTTCTTTATATGACTGAAACCCAACTACAATCATATTTGTAATCAAGGTGTTTAAAGATATTAAAAAAGAATTACTTATGTATTCTTCTAGATAACCTGTCACTGAGTTTCAAATCAGTGAAACTGATTACCATAATATCATGCTTATATGGAGAGGATACCTAGAAAAATTAATTTTCTTCTCTTCTATACTAAATAGATGTCCAAAACACACTAACTTTGCTGAAAGTGGAGATTATTTGTATATTCAGAGAAAGTCCTCTCTCACACCATGTATTCTATATAAAACTGTTTCTGATTGTGGACTCATTTTTGTCTTTAAAGTTAAAGCAAGAAACTTCTAAGATAGCCTGGAATCCTAAAAGCCCAAATAAATAGGCCATGTCAAAATACCTTGGAGACAAATGAGACTCAAAAAATGATTATCTTTTTCTGGCTTTGTTTTGGGGCCACATCAAAATGGCTCGCAGGGCTGATTCTTTATTTTGCTCTAGAGATCACAGCTGGCTGAATTCAGGAGACTAAATATGGTGCCAGGAATTGAACCATCTTGACCACATACAAAGACAAGCATCCCCCGCACTATGTTTCCCACACACACAAAAAAAATTTAAGTACCTTTATCATAATTACAAGATAAGATATCACCACAAGGATTTCAATATTGCATTATGTTGTATGAACAATCTTTGTCTGCATCTATGTCAACCATAAATCATTCTATAACAGATCAGTATTCACATACAGATTTTTTTAGGAATTATTTTACACAAAAAGATTCCGACTATTTTGAGTTAGTTATCTATCTTTCTTTTGTGAGGAAAAATTAGAGCGAGCCTGGATGAATGGAAGATTTGAAGAGTTTCTAAATGTATTGAAATACCCCAAATGCTGCCATTGTCTGAAAGATGATCACACATCCTTATTCAGTAATATGGGTGGGTAATGAGATAAATTAGTGCAATCAAATGATAATTACTATTGATTTGGTTCGTGACTATGTGATAGACATTATGCTAAGTACTTTACACTGCCCCATTTAATTTTCGTGGTAAGCCAGTGAAGTGCTGATGAGTACTATCTAGTAGCCTGAAAGAAACAGAATAGGGTAAAATTAAGGCATAATCACTCTGAAGCAGAGTGCAGACACCACAGTCAGAAAGAAAAGTTCACAATCCTTGAAGGCCTAGAGGATACAACACTGAGCCACAGAAAGTTGTTCTTGGGCCTTGAAATGGAATGGAATTTGTCTTAATGCTTTGGAGCTTGCATAATGTTGGTGATTATTTTAATCCATACACTTTTATCCTCTGAATATGGATAGCTATTTCTCAGTGCTTCTTTTCATTGTATTTGGAAAACAGGAAGTTTTTATTTTGGTTTTAATTTTTTTAAGTACATGAATCACATAGTTGACAGAGTTGTTCATAATTCATTTGTTTCCAGATAACTGAAAACAAAGTTATATGATAAACAGAAAGAAAAAAAACAAATAAAATCGAAGAGAAGAAATTTAAAATGAAAAATACAGTAGAAAACATATTTATGCAAATTATTTTATCTCCAATTAAGTCATTAGTATAATGTTGTTAGCTGTTCATTGTGTTAAATTGTTGTGTTTCTACAGGAATGATAGCATCAAATTAAGTTGTCCAGAAATTCAAAGGAGTATTACTGAAATATGACTTTCTAAAAAATTTTTATTGAGACCAATGTGAATTACAAGCCTATCATGGTTATATTTAAGTACATAATGACAGTGAATAGGGGCAGTTCCCACTACCAGTGGAATTGACCTCCCTCTGCCACTGTTCCCAATGTATACCTCATATATCTATCCTTAGCCCCCTGGACTGCTTGTATAACAGGTCCCTTTTGTGTAGAGTTTGTTGCAGTTTGGGTCTCTTGATTCTATTGTCATTGACTTTTGGTTGGGTATTTACATTTTATAATTTTTTATTTCCACTCAATTTTCCTGGGACTGTTTGCCCCTGGTACCCACTTTTGGGGGGCATACCCACTGACAAAAGGGGTTACTCCTGGCTATGCACTCAAAAATTGCTCCTGGCTTGAGGGACCATATGGTATGCCTGAGATCAAATCGAGGTCCGTCGTGGGTCAGCTGCATGCAAGACAAACACCCTACTGCTGCTCCATCGCTCCACCCCCAACTTTTTAGATGCACTTACTCCTCCTGAGATAGCCAGCTTTCTGTTACATGGGCCACTATACCATGATTTGTCATGGCTCCATTTACATCTCATTGAAGAAAGGCGTGAGTCTATGGAGCTGACTCTCTTCAAACATGGTGACTGCATTTGTTGGCATGGTTACAGCTGCCAGACTTCCTGGAAGAAAGAAGATATTGTGGAGAGTACTCTCACTAGCTCCAAAATGCCCTGGTGATATCAGCCTAAAAACAGGCGTACCTAACGTTTGGTCAGATTGATGTCCCCAAAGGGAATCATAGAAGGTCAGCGATGAGACAAAGGCATCGTGAAAACAGTGATTTTGGGAGATGGAGGAAGCAGACATGGCTTCGGCAGGGTGAGTGCTTGGACTGCCCTCTCCTCCAGAGATGGCCAGCTACAAAAAAGAGTTTATACACATATGTGGGCTGAAAAGAACACTTAGGCATGTATCAATGAGATAAACGTGTTTTGAATAGGTGAAGAACATGAAGTTAGGGAAGACCAGAGATTTTTTTCAAGGTTGCCTAGCATATATAAAATTTCTGTATAACCCCAAATTGGGACTATTATCTTCATTGGAAATAGCATGTTTATTAATGTAATAAAACTAAAATGAAGTCTTGCTGGATTTGAATGGCCTCTAAATTCCACTGGAGTTGTTAAAAGAAAGGGAAAGTATACACAGTCACAGCTTATAGATTAAACCATGTGATCATAGAAGCAAAAAGTAGAATAATACACCCTAAGTCAAGAAAGTTTTCCACCTGCTTACATCAGTAAGCAGGGACAAGGATGAAATGTTTCTCTACTGAATTTTGAAGGATATTAGTTTTCCTATAGTATTTTGGACTTCTAGCATTGAGAGATTAAACTTATTTTGTTTAAAGACATGTTGTTTATGGAACATTGATACTGCAGTCCTAAAAATTTATTACAGAAAGCATGTATCACTTTCCCAATTGGAAGTTGGACATCCACTCCATTATTTATAATTGTTTATCTGGCTAATCTAAAACTTCGTAAGACGCAAAGATATCATAAAATAAATACTACAGTTTATTATCTTTGATTATGTATATGATATGAAAATGATGAGATTAGTGAGCTCAGAAAAGAGTGGATATAATAAGTTGGGGGATCATATATAAATAAATGTAGAGTTGGAAGGAGAACATGATAGGCTTTATAACCCCCTTGTTTTCAAAAGCAAAATGTACTTGGGAATTAAGTTTACCTCAGGGTCAATGAAGTAAATGTGACAGAAAAATATTCTTGAGTCAATGATTTATCTTGGTGAGCTTGGAATTATACTTGACCCAAATCAGTCATTCTATAGCTCTTAGAATTTTTCCAAACAATTACCAATATCTGCTGTCAAAGTAGTGCTAGCTGAACAAATTTATAATGGTTCTAAAAGTGAGGGTCCCTTGGTGACAAGAAAATGTTTATAATCATAATGCTATATATGGTTTATAAGCTTCTCAAATCTATCCAAGAATATGTACATCAGAATGTAGACAGCGTTTAAAGGTCTAATTTTCAAGTCCAGATAATTTCATGTAGTTTAGACATGATGGAAGATCTGGCCCAAGAATAATCAATATATGAAGAAATTATAAGCCCTAATGAATATATAGTAGTAGGAACAATGATACTATATGTAGGTTGAATGGTTAATTATTAGAAAAGTGGAAAAATATGCATCTGTTAAAAAATAAGTCATTTTCATTAGGTAATACATATACATTAGAATTTTAAAATGTTTATTTTGACATAATGACAGAGTTAAGGTAAGTTAGACAATGAGGGTTTTCAAATTGCCTAAGTGTTAGTATTTTTCACATTCGCTTTATCTTTCACATCCTCACACTTGTTTCCTTTTACTTACCTTGTCCTTTATCACCACTCTCTATCCGTATCTTCACATAAACTTTCATTAACATTTTTAACTGTTGGAGAGATATAGAGACTTAAACCCATAACAGTGTATAAGCTCCCTGTCTCAAGGACCATAACACCCCTATGTCTCTCCTCCACCCAAAATAATTGTGTGGATCAGTTCTTTCAATATGCTGAGTTCAGAAATGTGATGCTGCCTAGCTGTGATCTTTTGTATTTTTATTGCTTTATTTAAGCACCACGGTTACAAAATTGTTCATTGTTGGGTTTCAATCAATGTACAACATCCTTCATGTCTGTACTCTTTCAGTCACTGATGTTTCCCATTTCCCTCTCACCCCCACCCCCTCTGCCTTCTATAGGGCAGGGAAATTGTTTCTCTCTCCCTTTCCTTTATAACACATTGGTTTGAACTAGTGTTAATGTTGGGAAGCCTTGCCTGTTATTTTTTCCACTTTCAGCACCTAATTCTTGTCCTGAGTGATTTGTTCCAACTATAATTATCCTAATAGAGCCTTCTCTACTCTAGCTACACTCACACTCTGTGGCGAGCTTTCTACTCTGGGCTGGACCTCCTGACCTTTTGCTCAGTTCTCTCTGGTTAATATTACCATACTACCTCTTGTTTATCTTATATCCCAAAAATGAGTAAAATTATTCTATGTCTATCCCTTTCCCTCTGTCTCATTTCACTCCATGTCTGTAAGATTATACCCAGCTGTCAAGCAAAAGCAAAGGTATTCCTCCACTTCCTCCTTCCTAAAATCTATTTCTTTGATATATAAAAGCCTACTCGATAGTACTTCTCTCTGTCTCTTTCTGTCTCTCTGTCTGACTCTGTCTCTTTCTGTCTGCCTCTCTGTCTCTTTCTCTCTGTCTCTGTCTCTGTATGTCTCTCTGCGACTTTCTGTCTGCCTCTCTGTCTCTGTCTCTCTGTCTCTGTCTCTCTGTCTCTCTGTCTCTGTCTGTCTCTCTGTCTGTGTGTGTGTCTGTCTGTCTGTCTCTCTCTCTGTCTGTCTCTCTCTCTCTCTCAACCTGACTCCTCCTGGTATTGGGAATTGTTTGAAAAAAGAAAGAGGAATTCTGGCTAGTTGGCTGATGTGAAGAACACAAGGCAAAAGACCATGAATGCCAAAATTATCTTTGCCTGACTGCTTGGTGTATTATTTCTTCACCCTGCTTCTTCAGACATGATCACCTAAGGAGATAAAAAAAACACGGTTTGTGGTGATCTCACAACTCATGCATTTTTATTTTACACATGTTCATTTATGTACATGCAAATTTTATGACTTCATTTTTTTCTAATGTCTCCATAGTATTCAATAGTTTAGATGTATCACCATTTCTTTAGCCATTCATCTGTTGTCAAGCACCTAGGTTGTTTTCAGATTGTGACTATTGTAAATGGTGCTGTGATGTACATTGAAGTGCAGAGGACATTTTTGTATTGTGTGTGTGTGTTTTTTTTTGTTCCTGAGTATATTCCTGGGAATGGTATTGCTGGGTCATATGGTAGCTCAATTTCTAGCTTTTTGTGGATTTCCATATAGTTTTCCAAAAAGGCTGGACCAGTCTGCATTCCTACCAGCAGTTAATGAGAGTTCCTTTCTTTCTCCCCGCATCCTCACCAACACTGGTGTGTGTGTGTGTGTGTGTGTGTGTGTGTGTGCGTGTGCGTGTGTGTGTGTGTGTTATGTTCCAGTCTCGATGGTGTGAGATATCTCATCCCTGATGTTTGGTGATGAAGAGCATTTTTTATGTTCCTTCAAACCTTTAAAAAGGAACTACTGCAGTCCTCTTCAATCTGTGATCCTTTAACATATGAATAAGGCCTTTCTGAATCTAGCCCCTTCCTTATGATTGATTTCATTCTAATTCCATTCATATTGCTGTGAATTGCACTTTGTTATCTTATATGGCATAATATTTCAGTGTGTATATATGCCAAAACTTCTTGATCCATTTGTCTATAGTTGTGCATTTGTATTGTTTTCAAATCTACTTTATTGTGCTTAGTGTAGCAATGAACTTGGTTTACACCTACCATTTCACAATAATGCTCAAGGGATAGATTTCAAGAAGTAGTATCAACTAGATCATATTCTATTCTTATTTTTTGAAATATTCTGTTTCTATTTTTATCTATTCCTATTTTTATTTACATATTTTATTACTATTTTTAATAGATTTCCATATTACATTCCTCAAGGGTTAAACCAGACAACATTCCTGCCATGAATAGGTGAAGATTCCTTTCTCAACACAACTACTTCAGTGCTGGCCCTATCCAGATTTTTTAAATGTGTCATTCTCACAAACATGAGATAACCCCATTGTTGTTTTGATTTGCTTTTCCCTAATCATGACCTGCAATGAGCACTTTTTTATATGACTGTTGACCATACATATGTCTTCTTTGGGAAAGTACACCCCGTTTATAGATGAGATAATTAGAGTTATTGTTGTTGAGTTTTGTGATTGCTTTATATATATGGAATCAAAATTTTGTCGTATTATATGCAACTATTTCCTTCTATTCTGTATAGTGACATATTTTCCCTTTAAATTCAAATCACAGGGGCCGGAGAGATAGCATGGAGGCCTTCCATGCAGAAGAACAGTGGTTCGAATCCCAGAATCCCACATGGCCTCTTGCACCTGCCAGGAGCGATTTCTGAGCATAGAGCCAGAAATAACCCCTGAGCGCTTCCAGGTGTGACCCCAAAACCAAAATAAATAAGTAAATAACTAAATTCAAACCACATATGATGTTATTTCCTAATATCAAGAATATCCATATAGAACTTTCATACAATTATAAATATTAAAAGTTAATATTAAGAAAATATTTTAATGTGTTGCCTTATTTTAAGTCCAAAATTATCTTAATTATGTCCTTTATAGGGAAAAATCACAAGTGGCATGCTATTGTCACATTTCTTCAGTGTATTTTATCTGTAAATTCAAATTTAATATTTTATCAAAGCTCTCTGGGTCCTAATATTTACATAATTTTCTTTTAATCCTAATAATATTTATGATTTAATAAATAGGGACATAATTAACCTGGTAATTAGTATAGAAATGTCTTACATTTCTGGGCATACTCAAAGGATTATAATAGATTTTAAATGTAAGACTCAAAAACCCACCAATTAGCTCTATTCTAATAGGCCAGAGGCCACTCTAATAAAGAATGGTGTAGAGATGAAGACACTTGTTTCCTTGAGCTCAATGATGGTTGCTAACTGTGAGATGGAATTGGCCTAACTATCTTTGATTATTTCTCTGACCCTGAATTAAGGATCATTATAGTGGAAAAAATAAGTCAACCCACCCTCAAAAGTACCTGCCAGGAATTTAAATCAAAGTGACACCCCTGTTCTTATAGCTATTACAGAAATTTGACTAATCATCATATATTTAAAAGGTGTAATCTCTTAATGTTTTCATTCGGTCTCTGTGAAACCTCTGTGGTTCATGACCAATGACACTAATTACTATAAATTTAACTAAACAGATTTCCTAATGACTGCTCTTGCTGTACTGGTTATAGTATATTTATGAATGCAGATCAAGCTCTTCTTTAGCAATTAGCTTACATCTATTGATTTAGAAGAATGCGTTCAGTTTTATGCACTTCAAAAAGGATTTAAATCAATTAATATTTACAGGGTAAAGACAGAAGCTTTGAATAACCTCTTTTCAGTACTTTTTAACTCCAGGTCATTGATATAAAAAGCTCCCTAGGAACCTTAAATATTTATTTCAAAATTCCTAAAAACATTTCTGTCCATATCATATTAATTTGACCTGTTCAGCTAGTAGTGACAAAACCAGTAGACTATTAAGTAACAAAATTGGATGCTAAGATTCTAGGTCTTGGCATGTAGGTGAAGTTATAGGATGTGTAGAAACTAAAGGACCCAGTGCTTCTGTATTTCCAGAAATCATGGAGGCCACACCCACTATCCACTATCCATTTATATATATTGGTATTTTACTATCTGACTTACTTTGCTTACTCTATCTATCCGGTATTTTCAATGTGGTAGCCATACTCCAACATTTTTCCAAATAATTCATATATTTATATTTAAATTATTCATACTGATCTTTCAATCTCACAATGGTAGAACTTTTACCATGACCAAAGTTTTACAGCAGCTATAATATGCTTGCCTTACTTTTCCTAAAACATAAATTTCTTCATGTGTGAATGGAGGAGAGATTCCTCCAAAGTAGGTGTTGACAATCTTTTTACAAGAATATTTCTAGAGATGAAAGGTCAAGACTTCAAGAGGCTGTTTCTAGCCAAAATACGCTACTATATCTACGTACATGAAATTTTTGGGATAACTGTTTCTAGTAAGACCATGAAATTATAACACAGCAGCCTGGGAATTTTCCAGAAAATGTGGAAGGTCAGCCCATTCCAGTTATGGT
Source organism: Crocidura indochinensis (assembly GCA_004027635.1). Taxonomy (NCBI): domain Eukaryota; kingdom Metazoa; phylum Chordata; class Mammalia; order Eulipotyphla; family Soricidae; genus Crocidura; species Crocidura indochinensis. The sequence continues at coordinate 10,643 of PVKC010005495.1, read as the reverse complement.
AGAAACCATGCTTCAGAACCTCACAACTATATACTTTCTGTTGAACATACTTCTCCTTTCTTTTGGTAGACCACCAGCTGTCTTCTGTGCATTGATTCAAGTTACAACAGCAACATTTATGACAACTCTGAGTAACTGAAATCCCTAAGAAACTCCACAACAAAATTTTTGAGGAGAGGACCTCAATTACAAACTGTTTCCAATTAAAGTGACTTCATTGCGTTTTCTTAGAACAAAACTATAATTGTTTCCGCTGCTTATGAAAATGGTGTAATTTGAGGAGTGGATTTTCATGGTGTGATATCTGGTATTCTGGTTCACAGAGTATAATTAGAGGCATAGCCCCATACCCAGGGTTATTTAGAGGGCAGGCAATGTAGGCATTAAGTGTCAGGTGTGATCTCAGTGACAGCTGCCCCAACAATATACATTGTCCACAAAACTTTATGCTTGCTACTTCCAAATTGACTAAATGCTCCTCTTTGTTCTCCAAAAATATTTAAAATCCTCTCATTTTATCCAAGATATATTACATGTCAAAAATTAGAAGTTATTAATGCAGTTTCCCCAAAGATATTTTGGATGGTCAATTATTGTTAGGATATAATTTCACATATATAAATATAATATATAGCTACTCTATATAGAAAAGTTTGGGAGGCTAAGATTTATTTTACTTATAAGAAAATCACTTCAACACATCACCCTTTGACCTATGCAAAAACTAAGATTGCCAACTGCTGAAGACTGACATTGACAACCAAGACTGGATAGTACTTATCTGGGGCCAATAAAAAAGACCCTAGGCTAGGCATCAGCCTAGGATCTGTACAAAAAATAAGATCCAATCCCGAGGTTTGACTGTGACGACTATGATGAAATAGAACTTCTGGAATCATAATGTAAAAACTCTATTCCAGGCTTTGCTCTAGAATCTGTGAAAAAAAAACCAAGACCACCCATTATAAAAGTCTGATTACAACAACTGTGATGGAACAGAACTTCTTGAGCTATAAAGAAAGACTGTTCCTAGGCTTTGTCCTATGACCTGTGTAAATACCAAGACCTCGAATTAGAGAGGTCTGATTATATCATCCACAAGTGAGCAGAAAGATGGCTGGCAACATAAAAAAGACCTTGAGGTGTGAAAAAGAATGTGTACGAAGCCTGTAGTGGTTCTCATGACAGTATGCTTCAAGGAGAAACATGAAATGTCTTGGGCCAAGGGGCGTCCCTTTCTAACTTCACCAATACTTACTATGCATTTGCAAGAAGAAGAAGAACAAGAACAAGAAGAACAAGAAGAAGAACAAGAACAAGAAGAAGAACAAGAAGAAAAGAAGAACAAGAAGAAGAAAAGAAGAAATGTCAAAATTCACAACATCACAATAAACAACTATAAAACAACAATACAAAAAAAGGAGGGAGGGCACTAGTGGCAAGGTTTTGTGCTTTTTTCCTAACATCTTCTTTTGCTATGTAAAAGTCCACCTGGGCTCCAGGGCCTTCCCCCATCCTTGTGGGTGAGATTCTGGATAATGAAGTGTGTTGGCTTTGGGCATGGGAGAAAAAGCCAATGGCAGATGGGTAGCACAGGGTAGGAGAGAATAAGCATGGCAGATAGGCTGCACATGGCAGAGGAAGTTCATGAGGAATAAAGCAATCTGACTCCAATGGATATCTTTTCTGACTACTTGGTATATTATATCTCTGCCACTACCCTGCTGCATCAGACCCATTGGCCTAAGGAGTTAGAAACACAGTGCCTGAAGTGGTCTCACCCAACACGTGGACTATATTTTATTTTACACATGATAATATATGGAGGGTCATATGTCAGAAAAGATAATTAAGAAAGGACCTGGTTAACTTTAGGGAGGAAAGGGCAGGAGCAGCACATATGTTTGTTTGCTGATTCTGAGAACACTTGTAGAGCATCCTTGGGACCATTCTCTGTAGTCATGTGGGGACTTAGCAGCCTTATAGCACTGCCCTTCTGTCACACCCCACTCAGGAAGGGCTCACACCAGAAGTGCTCCTTAGTCTTCTTAGGTGTAGTGCTGAGTTCCCCTTTTGCAATCTCTCTCCCTGTACCTTGAAGGTATCGGGTTTCTCTACCTGCCACTTCATATTCTAATTCTAGCTCTGATCTCATTGGTTCAATCCCTCTTCCTTTCTCCCTGGATACGCCCCAAGAACCTGGCTTTTTAAGGCGAACACAGATAATAAAAGCTCTCTCTGGACCCTTCCTCACCACCGGTCACACCATGTAATTTTGTGTGGTCTCAATTATTTTTTTTCATATTTCATAATTCATATTTCATATTTCGTCCGATTCGTGTTCCCCTTTAAATCCCAGTGGTAATATTAATGCCCACTAAGGTTTTTGTTTTAGGGACTCTTATCAAAATTATGATAATACGTCCGCAGCACCCTCCCCTTACCCTGGATACGTACCATAGATCATCACTCATGTCCAGAAAGAAGGATATAAAACTACAGTGTCAGGACTAACAAAGATTTTCTATAATCCTAAACAAGACACACTGAAGAAGTACAGGAAGTCTCCTGCTCTGATGATGATGTTCAACTTTTGGGAAGGGCTCTAAACACTTTTGAGCCTCAACTCTTCCTTATAAGGAATTAAAAGTAAAGATGGATGACTGAATTGCTCACTAAACTGGAGAAAACAATGGAAGACTGACTTAATAGTGAAAGAAAATGTATAAGCAAACTTTAAGCAGTAGTCACTGAACTAAGGACTGAGTAGGAGAATTTAAAAATACAAAGGAAAAATAATCAGCTAACTTACAGGAACAGAGGAGTGCTTCAGCATGCTTGAGGACAAGATGCAAGACAACAACCAGAAAAGAAATAGAAAAGGGGGGAAATTAAGGAAGAATATGAAGAAACTTTCATAAAAAAACTCATAGCCAAATATTTTCCCAATATGTGTATTTACACATATACTTGTATACAAGAAATCCAAAGTCCCCAAAAGTATCCATCTAAAGAGAAAATTATTGAGACATGTTGTAGTTAAAATGTCAAGCACTAAATATCAATATACTATAAGAGCAACAAGAGTGAAGGGAAATATTGCTTACAAATGAACCAAAATCAATAGCCAAGGAAGTGGAAGTAATGCTAAACAATTGAGATTACATCCAAATAATAATCTTCTGTACCATAAAGGAAACAATGAATAGAATAAAAATACCCCACAGACTAAGAGAGAATATTTGCACACCATCCAACTCGCTAAGGTTTAATATCCAATATATAAATACATATATGCATATATAATGCACTTGTAAAACTTAGCAAGTCAACCTCATTTCAAAAAAGGGGAGCAATTGAGAACAAAAATTTTCCTAAATGCAAATGGAAAATAGGTATATGAAAGATTATTTGCATAAGTAATAACCAGAGTAATGCCTATCTAAACAGAAATCAAATATCATATCAGGCCAATCAGACTGACATACACCAGAAAGAACAGAAGCCACCAATAAGGGCAGGAATGTGAGGAAAAAATGCTCATCCACTGATTGTAGGAATGTCATTTGGCTCAACCCTTTTAGAAAACAATACAAATACTCCAAAAATCTAATAATTATGATTCTGTAGTTACCAATTAATTCCACTTTTTGGAAACTTCAATATAAGTCGAAAAATTCTATTCAAAAATAAATTTGCACATCTACAATCACTACATTCACTACTATTGGTCACAATAGCCAAAAATATAAATCAATCCAAATATCGAAGAACAAATGAACTATATCCAGAAAGTATGGTGTACATATAAGCAACAGGATACTACTCATATTTGAGGGCAAACAAAATCATGCAATTTGCCACTATGTAGATTCTGAGTGAAATTGGTCAGTGAAGAAGGACAAGTAGAAAATGATTTTTATCATATATAGGATATAAAGTAGTATAGTAGTGGAATAGCAAGTGGCCCAAAGATACCTATAAATGGTGGAGGGAAACAGACATTCTGGTGTAAAGCAATATGATGCTAGAATGTTATATGTAAAAATATCCTATCATGGACATTATTGTAAAGCATGAAGAAATAAAGAGAAATCACTCTTGGTTTGGAGGGCCATATGGGACACCTGGGGATCAAACCACAGTCCATCCTAGGTCAGCTGCTTGAAAGGCAAATACCCTACCGCTGCGCCACCCTTCCAGTCCCAATATCTATTTTATTATATGTAGGTTTCTTTTGTGACCCTGCATTTGGTAGACTGTAGAGAATGGCCCATGTATATGGGGAAAGAATGTACATGTAATTTGGGGGGAAGGGAGTAACCTTGTAACTGTCTACTGAGTCCAGACATGCCATTTTCCCTTTAGTGCTTCTGCTTATTACAAGTAAGTTATTTGAATGATGAAGAATATTGAAAATAGGGAGGGAGAGAGGAAAGGAAAGAAGTAAGGTAGATTGGAGGGAGAGAAGGAAGGAAGGAAGAAGAAAAGAGGAGGAAGGAAGGAAGAAAACTACAGTCCATGAACACTAAAAGAAATGCAAGAAAATGAAGGAACTTTTTTTGAAAAGGTAAAGTATTTATTGGTAATTGTTAAATATTTTAATTCTAAATTTAATGTTTACCATTTATTTACTCAATGTTAAGAACAAAATACTGTTTAAAGAATAAGAAAATATATTAACATCTATAAATATTGAATCTTGGAAGTTTAAGAGGGTATCCAAGTGATAAATATAATACCAGATACATGGCATATAATTGGAATTGAATTGATCTAATATTCTGAACTTATTAATTTAGAATCTATATATTTTTGAAATTTTATAAAAATAAATACAAGGTCAAAGAAATGAAGATTACACTAATACAGAAGCCACACAAAAACATAATAAATTACTGTAGTTCATGGATATCATTAAATATTAAAATCCTGAACTCACCAAACCAAAAAAGTGTGCTGAATCAGGAAATTGACACTAAAGTTCTGCTGCTTACAAAATACATATCTGAACCATGATAACAGACACATACTCAAAATAAAAGGTTGATAAAGAATCATACATGGACATGTAAAAAGTCTGAGACAGCTATAATTATATCAGTTATATAAATTTAAAAATAAATAAATAATAAAAGATAGTGAGTAGTATAGGTTAATTAAAGAAAGAATACAGCAAGAAGAATTAATGCTGATTTATATACACAGATTGAATGAGGGAGTTTCGACACATGTAAAATTATCGTGTCTGAAAATAAAACTTCAATATTCTTTTTCATCATTCAACTAACCTATTAGTGAGCAATCAGAGGCCCTAAGGGGAGATATGGAAGAGCTGGGATTAGTAGACATTTACAGTGTTCTTTTACTCCCCCAAAATTACATATACATTCTTTCTCCCATATACATGGGCCATTCACTACAATTACCAAATGCAGGGGGCTGGAGTGGTGGCACGGAGTGGTAAGGCGTCTGCCCTGCTGGTTCTAGCCTAGGACAGACCATGGATCTCCCGGCTTCCCATATGGTTCCCCAAGCCAGGAGCAATTTCTGAATACATAGCCAGGAGTAATCCCTGAGTGTCACCAGGTATGGCCAAAACAAAAACAAAAACAAAAAACAATTACCAAATGCAGGGTCACAAAAGAAGCCTACATAAAATAAAGTAGATATTGTGACAAGTATCTTCTCAAATCAGAATGTCTAATTTATGGAAATTGACACAAACAAAACTTGGGAATATAAAAACACCTGAGAGTAGAATAACGCACTGAATAACAACCACTTGATTAAAGAATAACTCAAAGAAATGAAGTTTCGTGTATATGAGAAAGAATGAGAACATGAACTATGAGAACTTACAGGACACAGCAAATCAGAAACGAAAGGGGGTAAATTGCAACAAAAAATTCAGAAACACAGATGAATTCAAAAGATATTACTAGAATGACTGCATGCTATTAAATTGAAAATCTGGAAGAAATGCATAAATTTATAGTTTAAAACCTCCCAAAATTAAGTCAGGAAGCAGTAGTAATGCTGAATAGTCCTACTATCATGAAGAAAGAAGAGAGGTTCATCAAAAACCTTCCTAAGACAGAAAGCCTGTCTAGAGTACAGGCCGGTGTGGGGTGGGAAAGAAGGACACTTGGGATATTGGTCATGGGAATGTTGCACTGGTGAAGGATTTTATATATATGTTAAAAAATCAAAAAAAAAAAAAAAGAAAAGATAAGGTCTCCCAATTCTTACCACAGGCTGTGTTCTTTACACTGACTGTATAGAAAGAGGAGGCACACTAAATGCACCCCATATACACCTCAACACGGACCCTTTTCCTGGTCTGTATTGTGAATTGGGGGACAAAAAATCCCTTCCTAAGAGCAAAAGTCCAGACCACCTGGGGTCACAATGAGTTTTCCAAATTGTAGATGAGGTCCCATACATTCTTCTAATAAATGTCTAGGAAGTAGAAAAATCAGTAACTTCCCATTTTTAATTATTATATTTAAATCAAGATACCATAATTTACAAAATTTTTAATAGCTTTTAGCTATACATGTTTCGAATATCAATCTCTCCACTAGTGTGATCTTCAACCTACCAGTAATCCCAGGTTCCTTTTCACCCCTCTAGTCTACCTCTGTGGCAGGCAATGATTTTTTAAGTTCAGTTATTGTAGTTTGGGTCTTCTGATTTCAGTGTGTTTTAATTAAATAATTACATTATTGTCATTGCTATGGTCTAAAGAAAGCTTGTCAGAAGGACCGCTGAGAGCCCCCTACCCCCTCTCAGCGCAGATTTTCTTCTAAATATGAATCTTCCTTTTGCTGTATTAAGTATGCATATATTTGAACATTCACCTCCAGATATGAGTTAATACAGGCAAATATAGCCTTGATTATATTTCTCTTAACCTGAAAAACTCAGCAACAAGAGATACATAAACACAACTTTGATCCTCATTGTCCTTGAAAAAGTCCTATAGCTGTAAGCAGACTGTTCTGTCAGATAAAAGGAATGTTTGTTTGGGAACATCATGAGTACCTTAGAAGGTACTTGCTGACTAACTTTTTTACTTTGGATATAGCATCTAAAGTTTGGCCTGGAAGTAGCAATAGGTTGTTAAAAGAAAGCTTTTACCAGGTGTAGATTTGCTTCTCTTTCAAATAATTTTGTCTCTTTTATTGCCCCTCCTAAAAACCGTTTCTTCGTCAGACTTAGGAAGTAGTTTTCTTTCATAGCCCTAAAAATAAAAAACCTGTTCCCTGGGTAAAAAGGAACCTTGATAGGAATACCTGGCATTTTGCTAATCCTTTAATCTATATCAGAATTGACAGCTAGGGCTGGCCAGAGAGGAATAGCTTTGAGGTATTAAAATGTACCCTCTTTTCATCCTCTGGGCTCTTAATTGAAATGTATCTATTCATAAGGTCTGCAAACCACATAGAGGCATGTGGATTGTTTTGAAGATCGAACAGTGTATACTGATAGACCTTCTGTTAACAAGAGAGACTATGTTTTACTTAGCAAAGAAACAAATATGAGATTTTTATATACCATAAAAAACGGTGACTAGTAAAAATCCTGCATATATACCCCGGCATATGTTTAATAAACGCACACACTGTTCTGCAAACTGAGTGTGGCTCCTATCATTCATAATTAGCCGAATCTGTGCACACACTTTCTTGAGAAAATTCTTGATAAATTTCTGAGAAATTCTCTGATGTGTCTGGACCAAGACAGCTGTGGCACATTATTTGTAACCATGGTTACAAAATTATGATTGAGTTTCCATCAAGTAATGTACACCACCTTCACCAGAGCACTTTGCCCGTCATCAGTGTCCCCTGTTTCCTTCCCACTCTCCCCTCTGCCTGCATCAGGGCAGACATTTCTCTTCTCATTCAATCTGTCTCTCTCTCTTTTTCCCCTATTTGACACTGCAGTTTACACTACTGTAAATGAAGGAGAAGCATGAACATCACTTTATTCCATTACATCACCCTGTTTTATTTGTCTAGAGTGATCATTTCCAACTCTCATTGTCATAGTAGAACCTTCTCTACTCTAACTGTATTTCCAGCTCTTTGTCACAAGCTTGCTGCATAGGCTGGTCATCCTGGCCCTCGTTTCTATTGTCTATTATTACAAGACTATCTTTTATTTATTGCATGTTTGACAAATGAGTGAGATTATTCCATTACTCTTAAAATGACTGATATCCTCAAGTCTCTCTTAAAATGACTGATATCCTCAAGTCTCTCCTACATTTTAAAAATCCCTGGTATTACACTGTGAATATCTTGTAAGTTTTTTTGCTTTTTTAACTTCATTTACATATTACCTAAACATCATGGTAATCTGCAATTTTAGCATTGACATTTCTTTCAGAAACAGATGTCTTTCCAAATCACTAATAGCATGAATTCCAAGGATGCAGATGCAAAGTATTTTAAATTTTATTTTATTGAAACAATTGTGATCTAAAGAGTCCTTGATAGTTGAATTTCAGATACACGATGAATCAGGGTGATTTCCACCACTAGTGTCAATCTCCCTCCATCAATGAACTCAGAGTGCATCTTATACCACCACCCTTTGCTCCCTGGCCTGCCAGTATAACCAGCACCTTTAAATTTAGATCATTAAAATTTAGGTCCTTTGATTCTATTATTGCTGACTTTGGCTTGGATTTTTAGTTCTGTCCTTATTTATTTACCCACCAATGCAACACTTGGCCCCTGGCTGGCCCCCAGCCTTTCTTTATTTCTTTATTCTTAGTTATATATAAAATGTAGGAATGTGTGGTTAAACAGATGTGTGTCTCAAGGTTCTATGAGAAATGAGAGAGCCCTAATTTAAAAGATAAGAAATAAAAATAAAATAAAATAAGAAGGTATGTGTGGCAGGTTTTTTGTTTGTTTGTGTTTGCATAGGCATGGGAAAATAGAAAGGAAAAACATTTGGCCTAAAAACAGGGAGACCTTACCCATGAAGCATCCTGTCATACAAACAACTACAGGCTCTAAGTCTACTAAGATGTCGAACCCCAAAGTCTTTCTCTGTGGTTCCAATAAAAGTTCTTCACAATCACGGTTGTCACAGTCAGTTGTTTGTAGTTATAGATCCTGGTTTTTGTACAGATCCTTTATTGAAGTCAGGGTAATATGGAGCATCTTCTGGTTTCATCTCACCATTAGGTGGCAATGCAGAGATCCCTGCCCTGAAACTTGGATGTCATCTATGGAAACAGCATGGCTATCTACTCCAGCACCAGGAATCAAATTTCTACCGGGGAAGGCCCTATTGGTGCCCTGGCATTAATTGACTCCAGAGTAGGTTCATAGGACACCTTGATAACTTGGTAATGGTAGTTGCGAATTTGTAAGTAAACTGTTAGGGAAACTATTGCTAAAATCGAGAAAACCTTCCTACATCTCTAACTACCTTTACTCATTCTGCTTTCTGAAGAAGTTCCTCTTCCTGTCCCTTAAATTTTGGTGTTCATCAAGATTATAAACTTCTATTCTCTATTCCAATTATTTTAAATGTGTATCAGCAACATAAGCCTCTGCAGAACTGAAGGCAAATATGTTGACTCAATATTAAAAAAAAAACAAATAAAATGAAACATTGAGGGTTACAGAGAATACAGTGGGTAAGGTGCAGAGTCTTATGCACATAGAGCCTTCTGAGAAAAGCTACATAGAGTCTTCTGAGCAAGGCCATCCCTATGACCACATTCAGGAATAGGATTTGAGCACTGAAAAATGTGCATCCCCCACATTAAAGTTCCATAGAACTAGTACAGGAACTAGTACCTGTCTTGGATACATTTCCAACATTTGATTCTCAGCACCACATGGTTCATAATCCATCACTGAATTAAGCTCTGAAGTTCCTGAGCTACCCACCTTTCACCCCAAATGCCTCCAAGTTTCAGGGTGGCCCAGGAAATCACAGACACTGACTGCAGGACCCAAGTAGCGCCATATTCTCTGGCCCTTTCATAGTATTGCTGTCCTCATTGAAAATCACTGCAAGGGGCCCAGATCTCCTGAGTACCCCCAAATGAGTACCTATTGTTTGGTTTTGAATGATTTCACTCTCTATCTGTAACATCTTAGAGTCATCCTTGATACTACTACATATTTGTATTCCTTTGAATATGAGGTTTTGCTCGATAGAATTGTGAAAGTTATGACATAAGAAATGGAAAAACAGGATAAGTATTAATAAAGTTTGGGTAAGGAAGGCATTATTTACTTCAAAAGAAGGGGAAAGGGATCAATGCTAGGGAAAGAGAAAAGGGACAGAGCAGAAAGAGATTACGTTCTTGCTACTCAATAAATGTGGAATGACAGTTATTGGAAGCTAGTTGCCTAAGATAATGGAAAAAATTAGCTAAGTCACATAATGTATGTTGAACTCTTATTGTCAAAAGGCAAAACATATCATTATTTGCTGTGATTCTTACAAATGATATAAGTACTAAGACTATAAGGGGGATTGGAAATAGATATTGACAGAAGGACTATAACATGATAGAAGCGAAGGTAAAGAAACAGGAAAAGGGAAAGAGTAATATTTTAGACAATCTCTTTTATGAAAAATTAATGTTATAGAATATGTAAAAT
>PVKC010005494.1:0-33063 GCA_004027635.1 Crocidura indochinensis | reverse complement strand
CTCAAAGGGCCTAAACCTCTATTTGGCATGCAGGCTACCCAGCTTTCTGCCTTAGCACTATTAGGCTGCAAGAACTTCTGGGTACAGAACCAAAACAAAGTCTAAAGGGTAGTCATAGATGTAGCATGGAAAGGCATTTTTGGTACATTTTCTCTAACTTCTTTGCCACATGCATTTTCCCTGCCAATATTTTTTACTGAATTTTTTATTTTCCACAGATAATTTTCCCATAAAAGTAGATAAAAATCACCCCAAAATATCTAGAACTTATAAATTACTAGCTGGCTCATTTTCCATTTGTAAGAACTTGATTTGGGGGGTGGGTTAGGTGGGGGATGACTGTGTTCATACCGGGATTTGCAAACTGGAATGTTATCATTTTCTAGGTTAGTGTGCAGTCTAGATTTACACTCTTCTCACTTCTAGTAAGCTTTCGCTCCATGTTTTCTATCAAATATACTTAGTTGTTATCATCCCCTGGTAAGGCGTTTATGTCTGCTCTTCACTATGTATCACTTTACAAGGGCCAAAATTTGTATACGATAAATATGAAAGCTTCACATTTATTGGAACCAAAAGTAAATGAAACCAAACAATCAACTAGTAATTTTATCATTTTTATGGCAGAATTGTTTTTATGGTTAATGAGTGTTGCAGCCAACATGCTTAGATAAATAACTTATTATAAAATTATCTAGAAATTTATGAAGAATTTATGTCCTGCCAACGGTACAAAGCCAGGCTCCATAACAATTATGAAAGTGAGGTTTCTATACTTTAAATAATTTTTTGTAGTGAGTGAATATGAGCAGAAAGGTGCTGAGATTTGAAGCTTACTTTGAAGCTGAAGAATTTTTCCCTGAACCATTTTTGTTATTTCCTTTTGGTTCAGGAATGACAAACTTTTTTGACCTGTGATATTTGCCCTAAGGAAGACCTTTGGAGTGAGATTTTGGGAAAATATTTAGAACAACAAAATCACACAAGCCACTGAAATTAATGAAATGCCTCCAACAATTCAGAGATATAAATCCAATAATGGGGCCTATGAACAATCTTCCTTCTACAGGCATCCTTAGAAAGAACAACAGAGTGATGGAGAGACACATGGAGAAGCAGTCATGGTGTGGCAGAGGAAAGGAGAGATAAAGGAATAAGGGTTACAAGGTCAAGAATGAGATAACCACAATATGTTACTATAATTGAAATAATAGACATCAAAATTTAAAAGTCAATTATGAACATCCAAAAGTGAAGTCTCTTCTATATATAACCATAAACTTACATAGTTTTTAGCTCAAATCAACAATGAGTGGAGGAAATCAATAATTTATCTGTGTTTAGATTCATATGCCTCATTTTGTGCTGTAATATACAAGTAAAATAACTATATTTGTGCTTTACTTTTTATATTTCTTTTCTCCTAATAACTTATTTTTTCTTTTTCCCTTCTCCTTTTTATAGATCATGCTTCTTAGTGATCCTGAAATGGAGAGCAGTATATTGATTAGCTCAGATGAAGGGGCAACCTATCAGAAATATCGACTCACCTTCTATATCCAGAGTTTGCTCTTTCATCCTAAGCAAGAGGACTGGGTGCTAGCCTACAGTCTGGATCAAAAGGTGAACAAACACCATTTTCATGTGTCTTTTATGCTAGTTACTACATTATAAAAAGCATCTGTTTGGAGGGGATTTAATGATAAAACACTTGATTTTTGTCTTCAGAAACTTTCTTTTCTATTTGACTCAATACAAAAAGAAATGATCATTTCACAGATTTAAATGGGGTTTGGGGGGACTTTTGCTTTTGGGGCCACACCCAGTGATTTTTAGGGATTAGTCCTGATTCCATACTCAGTAAGTACTCTGGGAGATGCTGTCATTGAGCCTGGTTTGGGTGCTTGTTAGGCAAATGCCTTACCAGCTATACTATTTCTCCAACTCCTAAAATTTAACTCATTTGACATTTAAGTCAACCATGTAAGTAGAAAAGATGTTTTGATAATAATTTTATAGAGACTGCAGTAAACAAAGTTGTAGAAAGGTTAAGATGCTTCTTCAGACTCATCTAGCAAGTGACTTAGGCATCAAGACTTGAATGCATGTTATCATGTTCTAAGTGCATGGCATCCCACAAAAAATTACATATTTGAATATATTATTATTCTCAGTTTTTCAAAGGAAGCAAGGGAAATCTTAGTATGTTAGCATTTATATTTGCTAACAGAATATTCAAAATAATTGACTAATAAGATCTCCTTTTTTAAATGGGTGATATACCCTGTGGTACTTGAGATCTACTCCTATCTGTATGCTCAGGGATCGTTCCTGGTGATGCTCAGGGACTGTATATATGTGGTGCTGTATATTGAGCCCAGTTTGGGCCTGTGCAAGACAAGCATCTTAATCCCTGTACTATTTCTCTGGTTCAAGACTTCCTCTTTCAACTTCAGATCTTATATATTCAGCTGTCTAATAGACTTTCTCTTGTAGGTCTTCAAAACCTTCTTATTTAACATATAGTCTCAGCATCACCACTTGATCTCTCCCCACCTTAATTCTCCTTTTGTATTTCAGTTGCAATTCCAGAGTTGCAACTAATTCTATCTAGTTGCAGTAATCAGAAACATTGGCGGTATCCTTAAAATTTCCTTATTCCTACTTACCATGTCAAATTTACCCAGTTTTATCTTTAAATATCTTTTTATTTATTCATTTCTTTTTCTTATTTTTTGCCTTTTTATTTTTTGCCACATCCAGCAGTGCACAGGGGTTACTCCTGGCTCTCTTCTCAGAAATTACTCCTGACAGGCTTGCGGGAACCTTATGGGATGTCAGGGATCGAATCCAGGTTGCATGAAGGTAAACACCCTACCACTGTGCTATCACTCTGGCCCTCATTTCTTTTTCTTAACACCATCACTCCAACATAAGTTACACCTGCTATTTGAACTGTTACTAGAGCCTCTTCCAATGTATTCATACTCTAGCCTGAATACTGTTGTCTTTTCTAGATATTATTTTTTCCCTTTACTCGGGCTCCCACAACATTGTTTCCTTCTATTACTCACAAAAGAAGAGCCAAAATTTAATAAGATCTACTAGCACTTATTCTATTATATTCTTCTCTTTTTCTAATTAGACATCTTTCAGTTTACACTCCAAAAGTCCAATTTCAACCTAAACTATTTTTCTCAATGTAAAGCTCACCGTGGTCAGATCTACAATGTAGTTTCCATCCTTAGGGATGCCTTTCCTAATCTCCCTTGCAATGTAAAATCCTTCTTTCTCATTATGTAATGTCCCTGCAGAGTACCTGCTGCAGTTGAGATTTTGTATTGGATTACATGACCTTTGAATTATATTATATTTTGAACTAGATTACAAACTGCATCAAGATTATAGTACAGGGTCTAAGACTTAGTAAGTTCTCAGTCAATATTTAAGCAAATGAAATAGTGGATAAATATATGATTACTATGGTAATGACTGCTTTATAGTTGATCAAGTTATGCTTAAAGGACGTTAGATTTTTTTATATTTCCTGGCATTTTTGGAACCTTAGTATAGCGTTTGATGTCCAGTTATTATGTGATGTTGTGGAATCAATCAGTAAAAGGAAATAGATAATTATAAGCCCTATCTCACATAAAGATATCCAAGAATAATCTTAGCTAAATTCTCTTCTTCTCTCTGTTCTCCCTCAAATCCTGAAATAGTTGCTCTTCACAATGTATTTGAATATGTGATTTAAAGTATGTGTGTGTGTATGAAAGATGTCAGCACCTTTAAACAATAATTTCAACATAACCTTTATATCTCTCATTAAGGAGCCTCATGGTGGGCGCCAGATGCTTAATGCAGTCCCCTAAGGACACCCACATGACATTTGCAGAGCAAAAGCCATTGCAAATACAGTTCTTTCATGGCATCAAGTGGATATTGTATGAAAGACTTAGCCAAATGTCAAGTAGGCTGTGAGTTTTGATACTTAGTATAGCCAGAGAATTTGAAGTTATGTTAAAAATAATAAATAATTTGGATGCTATTGAATGGCTGGGTGACAATTTATTTAGATGACTTTTAGAGCTTCTTAGTCATATTTTTATTGATTCAGAGACAAACTCGTCTTAAAGCAATGACTGTCAACAAGTTAAGAAAGAAAATACACTGTGGTTTCTGTGTATCTGGAAAGGGTGAAAGAGCTCCCCTTTGTCTCCATCTCAATAGCACTGAGAACATCCTGTGTATGACTCCTGAAGCACTCTTGTTGATAAATGTATTCATAGCATTCTTAGACTTGGTGATAACTTCTTCACCTAGCAAATATTTGGAAAGGCGACAGTGGGCATTAATGGATTTTCCTAACACACTGCAAATGCTGACTGTACTAGTATTCCTTAGGTATTCCTCCTCATTGACATCTTTTGCATCAAGTGAATGAATACTGTGAAGACACATTGGGCTTCTATCAGGTTTCCTGACATTCTTTAAAATAAATGTTGTAAGAAAGCAAACTATGCCCCCAGCACTATTTGTAGAGATGACACAAAAATACCTACTCCAAGTCATGCTGATTTCAGCAGAATATTTAGTTATTTTGAAATAATTGATGGGTGCAAAGTCAGGGGAACTGAGTTGATATAGCAGCAAGTGAAGGCACAAGTATAGTTGAGATTGATATACAAATGTCTTCTTTCAGACTACAACCTTGTCAAACGAGCATGCATTAATTTCTTCTAGAGAAAATTACAAGCATGCTATGAAGGTAACTGCAGCATCACAGGGAGTTGTTTGTGATGAGAAGTGAATCGATGTTTCCATTATTGTGCCTTCGATAAAATGCAAGAGCTATTTCTTTCGAATCTGCAAGGCTATCTTCTCATGTTGTATGCGTTACAAAAGACCTAATTGAATAATATTTTAAGGGGACAATATCTAATTGCAGAAACTTTCAAATTGCTATCACAGAACTGCAGGTGACTTACCAGAGAACTCTCTCTTGGCAAATTCACCATGTGGGAATTAAGGAAGTAACTTCTGGAGAGAAAACAGCTGTTTCTAGAAACTTGAGTTTTGCATATTACACAACACAATACAGGTTGTGTTGGAATGCTTCATGGCAGATTAAGAGTCAGATAACTAGAAGGCCTGGCTATCTCATACCATGCAAAGTCTGAATACTGTTATGTAAGTTTTCTAACTTCCCAGGCTACAAAGATATAAGGGGGTGGGGGGCTCAGAGCAAATGCTCCTTGCATTTAACCCAGTCAGAGGACTGATTCTATTAGATTCTATTGTATCAAAGCCTTTTTTTGTTAATTCAGATCCAGAGATATAAACTTGCCATTTTCTTTTTTCTTTCTTTTTTTGTTTTTGTTTTTTGTTTTTGGGTCACACCTGGCAGTGCTCAGGGGTTACTCTGGCTCCATGCTCAGAAATTGCTCCTGACAGGCACGGGGGACCATATGGGGCACCGGGATTCGAACCGATGACTTTTTGCATGAAAGGCAAACGCCTTACCTCCATGCTATCTCCCGGGCCCCGCCATTTTCTGATAACTTCTATCCCAGTGCCCTCTCTGACCTATAGATTCTCCTGCCATCTTGAATTTTGATATAAATCTATGCGATAGGCACAGGAGATCACTTCTTGAGTATAAGAATTGTTTTAATGGGGCCCGGGAGATAGCATGGAGGTAAGGCGTTTGCCTTTCATGCAAAAGGTCATTGGTTTGAATCCCGGTGCCCCATATGGTCCCCTGGTGCCTGCCAGGAACAATTTCTGAGCATGGAGCCAGGAGTAACCCCTGAGCACTGCTGGGTGTGACCCAAAAATCAAAAAAAAAAAAGAATTGTTTTAGTAAGAACACTGGGGATTTTTGAAAATCTGTGGAATAATATATGGGTTACAAACTGGAAAGAAAAAATATGCCTCTCTTCTTGGAATCAAAGCTCTAGGACCTTTTGACAGCTGTGTGGGTATCAGCTATGTAAGAGGCAGAATTGTCTTTTGTTTCTGTCAGACTTTTGTCTCCACGGTACTTGAAACAGTTTTTAATTGGGATATTTGTGATTAGAAGAGGGCTCAATAATACCAAAACAAAAATTTGAAAAATTGAGATTTAAAAAATTTGAAAAATTTTGAAGACGCTGCAGTTTTCTAAATAGATAGGTGATGCAACACAGCCCTTGATGGGGTTGACTGATGGAGGGATGGAGGATGAGGTCTTTCCCCTCCAGCTCAGAGCATGCATCTGCCACCCTGTTCACCCAGTGCCTGAGGTGAAGTGACGGGTAAAAGGCTAGCAGACAGTCAGGCTTCTGAAAATTCAGCTTTATTCGGAGGACAAGACTGAAGCCTCAGCATCAGTTCCAACCAAAAAGCCCCCCACCTTCCACAGACTCTTGCTTTTATCCCCCAGAATCAGGTACCACCCAATGGTGGGAGCAGAATCAGGTACCACCCAAGGGTGGGAGGAGAATGCCAGGTCACACTCTAGGGTAGGGCACAATCACTGATCAGGATAGGGACAGTAACATAATCATCCTATTGAAATGTTTACATACACAGCAGATAGGTACTGTTCTCAACTGCTGGATGTTTAAAAATTCCTCATTTTTACAAGATCCTCAGTGAAGATTTTTTTGGAATGGGTACTTAGAGACATACATCTAATGTATTCCTAGAGACATACATCCTGACACAGGGGCTTTCTGCAGGAAATGGCAAGTTGAGCATAACAATTTTTCTGCATGAAAGTTGGGGATTGAAGAGCTCTCTATTATCATTTATCTTTTTGGCAAAATGTAACTTTAACAAATACAGCTTTCTGTGGAGATCAGAGGTGAAGAATTCAATGGGATTTTAGACTCCATTGTTTTTCAGATACTTCTTTGGTAGACAGACCTAGAATTGTCAATAATTTCAATGTAAAATGCCACTCTCTGAAAATGACAGTGTGCATAATGAAAGGTTTCTATTATAGTAGAGGTGGGTGGGTGTGCAGCTCTCAGTTTTTTTGTTTTGTTTTCTTAGGTTGGTTTTGGTTTTGATTATTGGCTAGCAGCCAGAATCAATAGAACCTGACAGATTGACAAGCTAGTTAAAAAGCAGATGCCATGGGAGGCCTGACCACTGCTAGTACCAGATCCACAAAGCAGGTTCTAGTGGTTCCGAGAAGACTTTCTGAGTACACCCAACTCAGGTCGGCTACATCATATCCAAGCCATATCTAAGTGAGTTAAACTCTAGCTGTATTGCGAAGCATCTGAAAATTTAATAGGAAGTATAAACCCATATTTTTGGAATGCTGGATACAAATGAAGCTGTTTCTTTCATTTATATTCTCACATAAACCCTCAGATTAGAAATGTAATTGTATTCAGAGCCTCCAGGATTAGCAGGTGATGATAACTTTCCTCCGTAGCTATTGGCAGAAACAGGCTTCATGTGTCCACACCTGGTGGGGATAAAGCTGTTGAGGGATTAGCTAGGGATGATGGAGGTTTTGAAGCTTATCCTCCATGGACTGAAGTAGAACTGAAGGGCACCTTTTATTTAAAGGAAAATGTTGTATTTTCAATAGGTCCTCTTCCATGACTGTAAACCCTTTGTGCATCATTTAAGAGAAAGAAAAATCCATCACCCCCCTCACCTATGGCAGCCGACTCAGCTCTTACAGATGTCTTGTTGGTACCAGGAGGAGGTGCCCGCTCATCACCATAGAAACGCTGTCACCATGAGGCCACTTTCCTGAAAGAGAAAACAAAAACAGTGAACCAAGAAGGGTCCGATTTTTATTAAGGAGGCAGGACAACCACTGTGTTATTCAAATGTTTGCACAAATAGATTTCAGTTTAATTCTGAGCGATGAAACTGGTTGAACGTACTATATTAACTTGCATTCCATGAGGGCTGCTGGGGTAGGAATTTCCACCCCTGGCAGCATTGCTCATAAACTCAATGGAACTACCTTTAATACCACTGTGACCTTCATCTGCTGAGACCTACTTTCCCTATATCAGGTCCCAGACTTTCCGAACACTTTTCCACCTCCTAAGCACGCATTTTGGTAACCTGACACTTCCTATTAAGAAAAGCATTTGCAAAAATATAATGCAAGATGCAGTGTATATATGAATAAAGAAGGATGTTCAAATATATTTTCCTATCAACACCTTTCCTAAAGCAATTATGCTTTCAGGGTACAAATTCAGCTGTGCCAGTATTATAGTGATGGAGGAGATAACAGTCAGAGGGAGGGAAGACGGTAGTTCAGCCTCACAGCTTCTGCCTGCTTTCTTGAAGCCATAGACTGTCACATTGCCTTCTTCTATGTGTTGATATTTTGGGCTCATCTGGCTGCCCAATGTCTTTAACTTTGACCCCTTTGTCTAACATGTGGTGCTGAACTTCTTTTTGTTTGTTTTTTTTCAGTGTCCTCAGTACTTCTTGCTTTCATCATTTCCTTAGCAGATCTTGGTAGATTTGAGGTTCTTCTCTAGATGACCTTGTCCATGACACCATCTGAAGATACTCGATTCTCTGTCCCTGCTCTAATCATTTCCTCTGAAAAGACAGCACTTGGTCTTTAAAAGTCAGGGTCAGTTCTTTAAAGCACTTATTGACCTGTGGCATGTAGATAAGAACAAGTACATACTGAGAACTGAATGGATTTTTTAACTTTTTTTAAATTTTTATTTTGACCAATGGTCAAATGACTTACATAAGGATGGATTTTTTAAAAAATATTAGGACTCCTAATGAAACCAGTACCTTAACTAATGAAGACAAAATGTCTTCCTCTCTAAAATGTTCCTTAGAGATATTGTAAGGCTATACCACCCACAAATTAGGTTGTAGTCATAACTTCCAACTTCATTCTTAATTTTATGCAAATTATTTACAGATAGTTTACTGACTTGGAAGAATGGTTGAAAGTAGAAAGTGAGGCAATTGAAAGATCTGTTTTGTTTTGTAAATATTAACACTACAGAATTAGATTGAACCAATAATTCACTGATATTGAATAAGCCCTGCTAAAGTAGAAAATTTGTAAAATAAATTTTAAAGAAAACTATTTAAATAAAAAATTTTTAGTTTTTAAGGTGTGCTAATTTTTTATCCACAGGACTTTGCATTGTTTAATGTTGGCAACAACATGGTGAAATTAATACTCTAAATTAGTATGGTGGTACAAGTAAATTTGCATTTTTGGGAAAATATCTTGGAAATATGTTACAGAATTTATACACATTTTAATATCATTTTTAACTCTTCCTGAGATAAACTTAGTATAAATTCTAGATTTAATTTTTATCAATACCATTTATAGTGGGGAAACTGGGTAGAAAATATATGTCTCACAGTAAGAGACTTAAATTATGATGCCTGTACTTGCAAAATATTATATGCACAATAAAATGGTGGTTTAAAACCATGTAGCTATGTAATACTTACAAATATCTATCTGGTATATAATATTTTATATACAAAATTATATATATATTTGTTAGATTTTTAATATAGAATATAAAATAAAATATTATATATAACATTAGAGTGAATAAAAGGAAACTATGGAGAATAGAAGGAAATAAACAATATTATAAATCACAATTCCTCAATCTAGTTTTTAAGAATTAAGGAAAAAATGGGAGGAAATATTTCCAAATAAAATGTTTTCTTCAAAAATTAATCTATGTTTATTAATATTTTTATAAAATTTGTTTTTCACATTTACCAATCTAAATTATTTTCTTAGGTTGCTTTTATAGTTTACAAATCTGGAGAAATCTAGTCTGAATATTAGTGATAGTTCTAATGACTAAACTGTCTCTTTTAAAAATGGTTTCATCTATTTATGACAAGTTTCCTATTGAATAAAATCTTTGAAAATCATTAATTAAATCCATTTTCAATAGGCAATGTGACATTGAGGAAAATATCCCTGGAAGTGGAATACTTAAGCATCCTCTTCAGCTTTGTTTTTCACTCTGGTCCCATTTTAACAGTGAAGTACCAGAAATTACTTTTTTTCCTAACAAAAAGTGTACTCTTGTTGGATATAACCTCAATCTATATTATGTACAATTCAGTGATAGATATAGGTTTTATTATTTTGAAACAGCCGCTATAGATAGATGTTATGAAGTGATTTATTCTGGTAGTTTTTCAGATGAATTTCGTGGCTATATCCCAAAATTGAATTAGTATTTGGTTATTTGATTTGACAGCTGTAATAGAAACAAATACTCCAGAGCCAAGAGGTGGAGACATATGCCGTGAATTGAGTGTGTCTAGTAACTCTTGCATTCCCCCAAGTTACATTACTCAGTATAGGATATAACCATGTTTCTGGAAATAAAGATGAATAGCCTTATGCAACTCCTGAATATGGGCCCTGACAGGTGTTTCACTATACATCATCACACTGAATTTTCATAAGATCCTCCAAGGTGGGTACTATTTTTAACTCATATGACTCTTGAAGACAGTATTAATTTGTCCACACAGAACCAGTGAAGGGGACCGATTTGGTGGATTCCCTATGACCATCATACCTTACTCTCCCTAATAAATAGTTTCTACTATCTTGAAGCAGAATCATCTTTTGTTCTGAACCCCCAGACATCTAGTCCAGACAGCATTTTAATCATGAGATAGCAAAATTGGCCATCAGTGATGGTCCTTTCCAAGTTGTATTTTGAACCTAGAAGCCTTGACAATTTTCATTAAAACAGGCATTTGAACTATTTTATTCCCCTTTGATTAGAAAATAAACACAGCACAGTTGTAATTTTCTTTTGGGCTTTGTCCGGTTTTGCTTATTTTTGTTCATTAATTTGCTTCAACATTTGGGTTAATATATAGATTAAAACAAAATGTTTGCCATTTGAATAAGCAATACTGAATTTTTTTTAAAGATGCTCATAGAGACAACATCTTTAATATGGTAATGAAGATAGAAGTTGAAATCATTTAACTTCATTTACAAATCATGAATATGTATTATGCTTTAAATGAAAAGAAGGGCTAAAACAGATATAGTGTTTGTTCAATTTGCTAAAGAGAAGACAATTTGTCAAGAATTTTCCCCCAAAACTCAAGCAATATGCAAATGTAGGAAAATCAGCCCCCCATGTTAATTCCATGGCATGATGAATATTTTTATAATCCTAATTAGTAGCAGTCATTTAGTCTAGCAATTTCCCCCAATCTAGCCAATTTGAAATTAAAATAGATGCCTTGATTACAAAACTCATTAGCAAAGAAGCACCCTTCTCACTAACCAGTTCATTTAAAATGCACAAACTGAATGAAGTGTGGAACACTTGTGTTGTCGATTGGCATAAGTGAAGTGAGTCTTAATTGGAAGCATTGTGAAGTATTTGTATTGCCGCATGTTTCATTGCAGTATAATATATCATTCATTAAATGTAACAAAAGCAACTTTTAAATGGTTTAATTAAGCAGAGTTGGTGCACTTGGTAATTTTTATAAAGTCGAATGTCACAATTGTTTGCATTTGAAGTACTGATGGGTATTAATGTCAGGAATATGGAGTCTGACTCTGCATTTATCACTCTGATTATGCGGGAAATGGCAGGTTTAATGTGAGAGGAGAAAATTAAATTATAGAACATTGACTTCTACTTAAAAGTACCCACATACATACTATCCTCGTGCATTTGGTTGTGGAAGATTCAGAATGCCTAATTAATGGCAGGGAATATAAGGGAAGAGCTAAGGACTAGATGTGAAATGGAAGCAGAAAGGAACAGTTGTGGTTTTTTTTTAATGTAATTTCTTTTTCAATCAAGGGAGGAAGCAATAGCTTGATGCTATTTGATATATTTCATCTAGTCAAAAAAGCAAAGGCATGTGTAGCCATGCAGATTAATGTTCTATCTAAGCCAGGAGAGGTGTGAGTGGAAGATGAAAGGAAATTGGCTATAGATCAGGAATACTTTGGAAACAGGGATTCTACAAAAGCCCTGAATGAAAGCCAGACTTCTGAACTGCAACAGGAAGTTTAAGGCTTGTTTTCTGTAGAAGTCTACAGAAGAAAGTACAATGGTGACAATTCTGTTGGCATTGGACTTAAGACAAGCAGTGGCTCTGCTATTCTACTTGATGTTTCTTCTCTGTGTAATCCAGATGTCAGATGTTCTCTCATATTTATGGCACTTGTTCAAGCCCATGGCAGTGAGCATGTAAAATTCAGCCCTGTCACTGATTTCCATGAGGAATCTAATTTTAACCGACACTGTTGATGTTCTGCTGGTATCTATTTGGTGTTTCCACTGCAGTATGCTTCTGTGTATTTCCAATTGCTGGAATTTGCATTTCTTTGCCAAAGGCTTTCTCCAAACTCTTACTAGTAATGATTTCCACCCTTTACCTCATGCACTAGCACTGACCTACAGACGGGTGACTCTGTGTGCCAAGGGAGAGAATTCATAAAATTTAACTTGTGGGCAAAGCTTTTAATCAATAATCAATTTTGGTTAATAGATATCCTGATCCTGTCACTTTCAAGTGAGGTAAGCATGAGTCTTACACTTTTTGACCCTCAGAGTTTCCCAGTGAGATTAACTCTAGTTGTCCATAGCATTGACTAGTTTTATAACATACTGTACCTTGAGCACCTTCCATTGCCTAGAAAATTTCTCAGATAGTCTAACATCTTCCCAATAAGTGACTTCATTTTTTGTTGGTATGTTCTCTGGAGTAACACTATTGTACTGTTCAAGCAGTTTATGGATTGGGCATCACTAGCTTAAGTTTTGTGGCGTCAAGTTAGGAATCCCAGTAGACTGAAAGTCACAATCCTCTTTTACCCTTGTGTTCCTAGGCCCTCCTGGGCCATTATGATCTCTGTATTTCTGCAGAAAACCAAGAAGATTAAACAATATTTTCCTTTCCAAAGATATCTTCCTCTAAATTCTCAGAATCTGAAAACAAAACTTGGTCGGCTTGAGAGATGCAATTCTTTTGAAGATCTTGAGATTTTTATCTCAACAAAATTTGGGAAATTTAGCAGGTGTGAAACAGATGGGAGAAGGGATGAATATCCTTTATTACTTCTCTAGGTCAGTGTAGTACGGGGTTTCTTGAACAAAACAATGAGAGTCAAGAAAGGTGACCTCATAATGGAGATTGAAATTGGGACTATCAGCCTTTAGAATTGGGGACAATGGACTAGAACTTTTCAAATCTGAAAAGGGAATGGGAATATAATGCCCATTGGAGACTGCAAAAGGAATTGGACCTTCCTGAAACTCTAATTTTGACCTCCTATGACTCCTTTTGGACTTCTGACTTTGGGGGTCATAAATAATAAAGTTGTGTTGCAATGGAATTTGTGATAACTTGAAAGAACTGAGACAAATATACTTTGTGATCTTGCACCTAACTAGCAAACATGGATCTTTTGTCCCAGAGCTGGCAAACTCTCCCTCTCATCTATACTTATTGAAAGTGTATGTGCTCAGATTGCCAAACTCTGGGTAATGGCATCCTATTTCAGATTTCTCTTTTCTTTGTTCTTGGAAGTTCTGAAAAAGGAAGTTCCTCTTAACATATTTTTTGGAGGAAAGAAAAATTATCAAAGCTATAAAAAAATGAACAGGAACTAAGGCCCTTGCCTAGCATTCAGCTGACCCTAGTTTTATATCTGGTTTCTCAAACAGTGCTGAAATGACTGAGGTAATGCCTGACACTATAGGATCCAAGCAGAATCCTTGATTCCTTGAGAAGTCACATTAGCCTGAAATTACTAGGAGGGACATGCAAGCCTCTGTGCATCACTTAGGAAAGCCCTTATTCCTCGTCTCTGACCTCTCCCAAACATTCTTCTTATGAGACATAACCTGATGGACATGTAGCCACAGAGTATCGTTTTTTGGGTCTAATTGTACAGGAATGAAAGGTCTCAAAGTTCTGGAAACTAGAAGTCTGAGATCAGAGTACCACAAAGGGTATTTCTTTGGAGACCTTGCTCTTTGACTCACAGGCAGTTCTTTTATCACTCATATCATATGGTCTCCCTCTATGGGTAACTGTGGACAGTTTCCTCTTCTTAGAGGATGGCAGTCACTCTGCATTAATTTCTATATTATTATTATTATCATCTCATTCTAATTTAATAACACTTAAAATAGCCTCTCTAACTTTTGTCACATTCTGAACACTAGGGATGTGTGTATATGTGTATGTGTGTGTGTGCGTGTGTGTATGTATTTGTATGTGGTTTAGATCTTTAACAAATGGACCTTCACAATTTGGTTCATATTATAGACACACGTCAAGATTGCTAAGATAGAAGCAAGTTGACTATAGGTTGAGGGACAAAACAGTCTCATGCTGTGTGGTCTGAGATGCTCCTGAGGCATATGGAATGGAACTCAAGTCACAGAATGGACTTGTTTTGGATTTCCAAAGAGGCAAACAAGGAAAGCACCACTTCAGTGTTTATCCCTGAGATAGAATCAGAGTCACATGAGTGGCCCAGAGACTGGTCAGAAAAGTTGTAAACTGGTATTTATTCTTGATCTGGCTATGGTAATATGACAGGGAGCACATGAGAAACAATGGTACCTGGACCAGGAAGGCCACTGGCTAGAACTCCGAGGCAGCAGATGCTGTGCAGAGTCGCAGTTGGAGACTTATCTTTGAAAGCCACGGCTATTTGTATTAACTAGATGTATTGTTTTACTGGATTTGTGCTTTTTATTTTTCTCCATTCCTTTTTTTTAAGGAGGACCCACATCCAACTATCCTCAGGGTTTACTCCTGCCACACTTTGGGGACCATATGTGGTACCAGGGATCAAACCCATGTCAATTGTATAAGAAGCTAGTACCCTATCTGCTATACTTTCACCAGGTCTCTTTGTTGGCTTTTTAAAATGTAGGCAGAGATGTCAGAAGAGGCTTGGCTGACCTGAATGGGCTGTAAGTCTTTCTAAAATTCACCATTGGCTTCTTCAAAACTTAGAAGAATTACTTAGCTAGCAAGCAGCCTGTTGTCATTTGGTCCTCCTCTCCCCAGGCACTCAGGGGAAGCATCCTCCTGTTTATACGAATATGCTCAGACCTACATTTTTTTGCTGGGAGATCTTTTCCTTCCTCATCTAGTTTTTGCTGAGGTTTCAAAACTCAGTCAAACCTCAATTGCTACAGAAAATGTTTCTATGAGGCAAAATTAATATTTTTTTCAAAATCTTGAAAGATGATTTCTCCTCTTCTTCCTTCTCTTCATCTTTCTTCTCTTTCAGTTCTCTTCTTCCTCTTCCTTCTCTTCTTCCTCCTCCTCCTTGTTTTCTGTCTACACTGGTGGTATTTCAGGTTTTATTCCTGACTCTGTGCTCAAAGATAATTCCTGATGATCTCAAGGAATCATATGGGATTCCAAGGCTCAAACTCAGATCAGATGCATCCAAGGCAAATGCCTTACATGTTGTACGTCTCTCTTTGTCCCCAAAAGGAGCTCTTTTCATTTGAGCAAACTGAAAAGCCTTTCATAGTGACTTCATCTATGTGGAGACACTAACATTTTTTTCTTCATGTTCAGAACATCTAAAGATTATAAATTATCTTCAATAATAATAGAGGACTTAAGATGGCAAGTGTGAGGGTGAATGGAAAAGGAAGCAAAATACAGAAAAAAAATGAAAATAGAAGCCAGTCGTCAGCATGGAAACTACAGGGCAGATAGGAGGCACCTGGTACCCCCAACCAGGGCCAGAATATCTAATTGTCTGCAGAAGGAATGAAAATATTAATAAGTCTGCAAAAATACCTAAAGCCAGAGGCAATGGTCAGCGGTAATTCTTCCCCCTCCTGGAGATGCTTGATTCTCACAGCCACTGAATGAATAAGGGAAGACCCTAGTAGGTACAGTATCGAAGGGTCCATGACCTTCCTTTGTGCTTCTTTTTCCCTTTAGCCACTTTACTGACATTTTGCCCTGTGCCTCCCTCGGTTGCTCTGGTTGCTGGAGGCAGCAACCAGCTTTCACTATCTGAGAAATTTATTGAAGCCAGCCTTTAACAAATGGAGACTTTTAAAATTTGAAGCGCTTGGTAGTGATACTAGGGATGGTAATTTAGAAGATTGGTAATAGGCAGCCAGGGAATGACTGAGGGGGGAAAAGATATATTAACTTTTCTTTCTTCAAATACTGTTAAAGTCGTCAGGGTTTGAGTGTTTTCTTAACTAAGATACTGAAAGGTCACTGTGGAATCTCTTCTCTCCCATGTCTCTCTTAAGTAAGGACAGGCTCTGAACCTTCTAGTAAAAAAGGCTCTTCTTCCAGCCTGCCCAAAGTGCCTTCAGGTCCTCTGTCTTTGTCTATTTCTCTCTCTCTCCCCTTCTTTCTCTTTAACGCTGAAAATGAGGGTTCAGTTAGTTCAATCAACAAGTAAAATATATTTTAACTTATACTCGGTTATAGATACCACAGCTTTATCTTTGAATTTAACTGAAAATTAAGCCCAACATCTGCTCCCATAATAATTTATGAATAGATACACGTCTAACAAAACATCACTCATGTTTTAAAACATCAAAAAATTTCATAAGTGAATATTAATAAAATAAATGAAAGAATTATAAAGGACAAAAATATAGTCCTTATCCTTTAGTCAGGGATGGTCTCAACAATGAGTTTCTTCACTGTTCAGATGCCATATAAGATTATATATATATAAATTATATATATAAGATTATGCCATACTTATTAATTGATCACTGACTCTGTAGCAGGACTGATAGGGATTCGATAATGAAGGATCCCAACACTATCTCCACTGGCAGGAAAAGATAAACATGGAGCACACAGGTAATTGGTGGTAATTGTGATAAGTGGTGCAAAACAGAAAAATAGACTGTTAGGAAAGCTTATGTTATAGAGAAGGTCTTACTCTCTTCAGATTTCTTGAGAGAATAATGGGTGTTCTCTGAATAATAAGGTGTTCTCTGAGTTGAACTTTCTCCAATGCTCAGAAATATTCTTTAAAACAAATCCAGGAACATTGTATGAGCTCTCCTCAGATTTTAGTAAATGAACCTTGATGTCTAATTAGCACTAATATAAGAGGACAGATAAATATATACAATTAGTTAACTTTTGACATAAATATGTTCACATAGTCATAAGTTCTTTCAAGAAAATGTGCAGATCCGTCATCTCCAAAAATTTTGTTGATCCTTGTAAATATTTTCCTTTCACCCTTTTATTGTTTATATTAATCCCCACTGTATTCATGCTTGGGTGTTGCTTACAATCAAGGTAGAGTCATTTGTGTTTTGTATAATTTTATACAAAAGATATAATATATATGTATTTTGTTCTTACAAATCTTTATGTTTTGAGGTTTACCCAGGTTATTTTGTATATATATTACAATGTTTTTTCTGATTAATATTCCACTACATGGATATACTATAACTGATTTGACAAGTTCTCTTGTTAATGATTCTAACTTCGACTGTAAGATTGGTATGAAACTCCTGTACAATTTTGACATGGGCACAAGCTTTTAATTCTCAGGTAAAATGTAGTGGAATAATTAGATCAGAGGGGAGAGATCCACTTACTCCCTTTTTCTTATAATTGTGATAATTAGGGATTCACATACACTTGGTTGTGGTATGCAGACACTTCATTTAGGGCACTAGTGATCCCAAATGGTGGTACCATTAGGCTTGCATCCAATGTGTGGGGCCATAGTAGGGCATCTAACATGTACTCTTATACATGTCGGGGAGGTACTCTACCATTTGAGCCATCTTTGAACCCTGCAGAGCCTCAATTTTTTGAAAAAAAAAAAAGTCAAAATGTTTTCCAAAATGCTAGTATTATTTTACATTTTCAATAGAAACTGACAGTCACCCAGGCTTAACACTCCCATCATCTCTTCTTTTAGTGTTTCTGTTTTGACTTTTGAGTCAGGGTCAGCTATGTGCAAAGCCCCTCTGCCTACACTCCTTATGATCAATCTTTAAAATTTTACCCATTCCACTATTGGTGTTTAAGTTTTAATTGTGTTAATTAATTTTCTTTTTCTTTGTGACTAAACATTTTGAATGTTTTTTCTCATATGCATGTTTGCTAGTTACCTTTGTATATGTGTGAAGTTATTGAGCATATTGTATTAAAAACAGTTTGGGGTGGAAACAATAGCACACTGTAGGGCATTTGCCTTGCATGTGACTGACCCAGGATGGACCTCACTTCAACCCCAGTGTCCCATATAGCTGGCCAAGCCAGGAGTGATTTCTGAGCACATAGCCAGGAGTATCCCCTGAGAGTCACTGGTGTGGCTCCAAAACCCAAAACCAACCAACCAAAAAAAAAAAAAAACCCCAAAACCCACAATTTTATCTTATATTAAAGATTAAAGAATCCTATATTATGAGTCAAAGTATTGCAAATACTTGATTTGCAAATATTTCTCCTAAACTGTGACATAACTTGTCTTTTTATTTTCTTGACATTTAGTTTTAATTCTGAGAAGTTTTTGTGAAATATAATATGTCCATTATTTTGCATTATTGGTGTCATATATTTAAGAAATATTTGCATGGTGCCAGAGCGATAGCACAGTGGTAAGATGTTTGCATTGCACGAGGCTAATCCAAGACAGACCCGGATTAGATCCCCAGCTTCCTGTATGGTCCCCCAAGCCAGGAGCGATTTCTGAGTGTACAGCCGTGAGGAACCCCTAAACTTCACCTGGTGTGACCCCCCCCAAAAAAAAAACAAAAAAAAACAGAGAGAGAAATATTTGCTTAAGAAAATTCACAGTTTTTCATGTGACATTTATCCTACCTGTTTAATAGTTTCAAGATTTATATTTAAGCCTATTTGAGCTCTTCTGGATCAATTTGTATAGGTCTGTAAAGTATGAGTCAAATTTATTTATTATTATAATTTATTATTATATAGTTCTATTGAAATTGCATTTGCACTTTTGCCAAAAATAAGCTATTTATGCAGATATGTTTTAGTTTCTATTCCATTCCTTTCACATACATTTTCACATCATTTTTGTTTGTTTTGACACCATTACTACATTATCTTGATTATTTACACCTTATAATAAATCTTAAAGACAAGAGATATGTTTTTCTAGTTGTACTTTATCAAAATTGTCTTTGTCATATCAGGTAGTTTAGGTCTCCATACATACTTGAGACCCAACTTGTCATTTTTTATTTTACATAAAGAGCTTCCAATTTAATTAATATTTACATAAAGTGGAGCCAGAGCAATAGGGCATTTGTCTTGCACGTGACCAACCCAGGATAGACCCAGATTAGATTCCTGGCAACCCATACGTCCCCTCTACCCAAGCCTGCCAGAGCGATTTCTGAGCACAAAGCCAGAGGTTAACCCTGAGCACCTCTGGGTGTGCCCCCCAAAATTTACACAAAATTTGAAAATCGATTTGAAGAGAAATGACATCTTACAAAGATCAAGTCTTCACATTCATGAATATATTATATCTCTTCCTTTACTTAAATTTTTCATTAACTTAACTATTTAACATTTGTTGGTACAGGGTTTCTGCTTCCCTCATTCATTCACATTGTTATGATAGTTCTCAATGTAGTTATTTCTTTACCTCTACTCATCACTCTTTGTGGTGAGCTTCATGTCATGATCTACCAGTGGTCCTTAAACTACGGCCCGTGGACCACATATTGTATTTGTTCCCGTTTTGTTTCTTCACATCAAAATAAGATGTATGCAAGGGGCCAGGTGGTGGCGCTGGAGGTAAGGCGCCTGCCTTGCCTGCACTAGCCTAGGACGGACCGCAGTTCGATCCCTGGTTTCCCATATGGTACCCTAAGCCAGGAGCGACTTCTGAGTGCATAGCCAGGAGTAACCCCTGAGCATCCCCCCCCAAAAAAAAGATGTATGCAGTGTGCATAGGAATTTGTTTGTAATTTTTGTTTTTACTATAGTCTGGCCCTCAAATGGTCTGAGGGACAGTGAAGTGGGCCCCTGTTTAAAAAGTTTGAGGACCCCTGATCTAGACCTTCAGCCCTCATCTCTTTTATCTCTAAGAATTATTGCAAAAATGTCTTTTATTTTTCTTAAAATCCATAGATGAGTGAGACTATTCTGTATCTATCTCTCTTTTTCTGACTTATTTCACTCAGCATAATAGATTCCATGTACATTTATGTACATGAAAATTTCATGACTTCATCTCTCCTGATGGCTGCATAATATTCCAGTGTGTATATGTACCACTGTTTCTTTAGCCATTCATCTGTTGAACATTTTGGTTGTTTTCAGAGTTTGGCTATTGTAAATAGCGCTGCAATGAATACAGGTGTGAGGAAGGGATGTTTGTATTGTATTTTTGTGTTCCTAAAGCATATCCATAGGAGTGGTATAGCTGGATCATATGAGAGCTTAATTTCTAGTTTTGGGAGGAATCTCCATATTGCTTTCCATAAAGTTTGGACTAGATGGCATTTCCAGCAACAGTGGCTTAGAGTTCCTTTCTCTCTACATCCCCACCAGCACTGCTTGTTCTCATTCTTTGTGATATGTGCCAATCTCTGTGGTATGAGATGGTACTTCATAGTTGTTTTGATTTGCATCTCCCTGACGGTTAGTGATGCAGAACATTTTTCATATATCTTTTGGTCATTTGTATTTCTTCTTTGGCAAAGTGTCTGTTCATTTCTTCTCCCCGTTTTTTGATGGGATTAGATGTTTTTTTCTTGTAAAGTTCTATCAGTGCCTTGTAATTTTGAATATTAGCCCCTTATCTGATGGGTATTGGGTGAATAGTTTCTCCCACTCAGTGGGTGGCTCATGTATCCTGGGCACTATTTCCTTTGAGGTGCAGAATCTTCTCAGCTTAATATATTCCCATCTATTTATCTCTGCTTCCACTTGTTTGGAGAGTGCTGTTTCCTCCTTAAAGATGCCTTTAGTCTCAATGTCATGGAGTGTTTTACTTACTTGTTTTTCTTATTTTACCTTATGGTTTCAGGTCAGATATCAAGGTCTTTAATCCATTTGGATTTTACCTTCATACATGTTGTTAGCTGGGGACTGAGTTTGCTTTTTTGCCAGTGGCTAGGGTAGGGAGGAGAGGAGGGAGATTTGCGATATTGGTGATGGGAATGTTGCACTGGTGAAGGGGATTGTTCTTTACATTAATTAAATCCAACTACAATCATATTTGTAATCAAGGTGTTCAAATAAATATATTAATAATAATTGCTAGTGTATATTTTGGATTTTTATGAGACAATCCTAAACATTTCACAAGTATGATTTTTTTATTGCCCTCACCCAAATTGAGTATGATTTTTAAGTGTATTTTGAATTAAGTGAATTAATTGCTGATTCATTTTTGGTACTTTGAAGAACAAGTAAAGAGAAAAATCATAAAGGATGTAGAAGAACTGGGCAAAACCTGTAATCAGAAACTTGACCTAAATGATATTGATAGAGTATGTTTTTTAAAAGCAGAATAGACATTGTTGTTACGTGCATATAGAACAGTTACAAAAATTGGCCCATATTCTGGTCCTTTGTAAATATGCACATTTTGTATAACTCTTCACCTGTAAAATCTAATTATTTTTACTTAGTTTTCGAGGTTTCTGAAAATTACATAATACATAAGAAAACATTTTCAAGCCATCAAGGCTCTTCTAAAGAAATAATAATAATAGAAATAATAATAATAATAATAGAAAAATTCCTTATTACTAAAATGCAAGTTTAAGATGTGAAGCAAGTGCAAAGTTCTTTCTTCATGTCTTGTTGAAGAAATAAAACTTGAGGGGCCGGCAAGGTGGAGCTAGATGTAAGGTGTCTGCCTTGCAAGAGCTAGCCAAGGAAGGACCACAGTTCGATCCCCTGGTGTCCCATAGGGTCCCCCCAAGGCAGGGGCAATTTCTGAGCACTGAGCCAGGAGTAACCCCTGAGCATCAAATGAGTGTGGCTCGAAAAACCAAAAGAAAAAATAAATAAATAAAAACTTGAGGTGTACATGTGAAATGAAAACAAGTAACTTGTGCAGGTGTGGCAGGGCTGGGTTTTGGGGAAAATTCAAGTACCATATGGGGTTTATATTCTATGGAACATAGATAACTTGGAGATGTGGGTAAAAGGTATGATAAAGTTTACATGTAGCTTCAGTTGACAGAAGGCAGAACTCATAACAGGGACAAGGGCACACATCAAACTATGACAGGCTCGGTTCCAGACTACCACAGTTAAGGTAACATTGCAGTACAGTCAGTCACACACTTTTTATTTACTAGTGCACATAAAAGTCATGTTTTCCGTAGGCAGGAGAGAGTAAAATAGTATTATGTCTTAAAAGTGTACCTGTCATAATTAACAGAGACACAAAGTGAATATGTGCTGTTGGGAAAATGGCACCTACAGAATTTCTTGAATCATGGATTCTATAAACTTGTAATGCATTTATAAAAAAAAGTGGTGTCTGATAAGTGCAGAAAGGTGGAAACACAATTAAACTAGGTTTGCTTGTAATAGGAAGTAAGGTTAAGAAATTAATCTAGGGTCAGACTTGGGGTGGGGGGTCGTTTTAGTTTCAAAGGTTTGTGCTTTGTTACGCAGGTTGGTAATATAGTTTCCTTTTTATACATACCAAATAAAGTCAGTAACTCTTGATGATAAAGTAGTAAAGGTTTTCTAAGAAACTAATTTCCTAGATATCATATAACCACTTAAAGACTAAAATGAATATATTAGTTTAAGACTTGCTATTTCACTTTTTTTTCCCAAGGAAGACATTAATTCTAGGTCAGACAATAATGATAGTCTGTTATAGGGAACAGCCATTTGTGCAGGCTTCCAATCCACAGGAGGAAAAAGAACATCAGGGCTTAGGGGCATCGGAGCTGAATACATACTTTCTGTTTCTGAAATCTTCTAGAGAATTATCTCAAAAGTAGTGGTACTCCTGGAAAGGCAGTTTAAAACTTTCCATGTCTATGTGATGACTCTAAGAAGACTTTATTTTTCACATACCAAAGTCAATGTTTACTATCCCCTTTTTTCATACTTTCACACATTTAGGAACATTTACATGAAAGCATATAATGTTTTACCAGATGTAATTATTAACCAGATTCAGATTTGTCTGAAGCAGCCAGTCTTGGGGAGGAAAAAGTAACACGCTGTTAGTTATCACATGTATTGATATTGCGACCCAAAGAACTGTGATTTTCTTTTCTTTTGTTTTTTTTAGCCACACCCGGTGGTGCTCAGGGGTTACTCCTGGATATCTGCTCAGAAATAGCTCCTGGTAGGCATGGGGGACCATATGGAACACTGGGATTCGAACCAACCACCTTAGGTTCTGGGTCAGCTACTTACAAGGCAAATGCCGCTGTGCTATCTCTCTGGCCCCGGAACTGTGATTTTCTGAAACTACTAGCTTTAGGCTCTTTGAAGACTAGACAGTATTGAGAAAAAGTGTCCAATCTTGGAAGATAAGGAGGATTCACTAGAGAAAGGAGCCTAGAGAATATTTATTAGGTACTAGTCATGCCTACAGACTGGTCATTGATGGAGAAGGAGACTTAGTTAAATAAAAGTATATACCTGAACGATGTCTAGTAATTCATCACAGCTGAAGTGGATCTTTTAGTGGTCTACATGATGCTAGGCATATTGATAGACTTAGACTGGAAAGAGAAGTGGCTTCCAAGTCAAAAAACCTGCATTTAATTCTGTACTTCTTTTTTCCCCCCAGGTGATTTACCTGGAGTGGGTAGTTTAACATTTCTGCCCTACTTCACTTTGTATAGAGTGAGATAATGATAGAATATTCCCAGGCGTGTTGTGAGATTCCTCTGGGAGAAGTCACACAGATGAGTTAAGTCTCTTGTTCATTGTGCCAAACCTCAGCTTGGTATAAACGAGCTCTGCTTCCTGTTAGACTCCACAGTGGAGCAGATGACACACATTTTCATATAATTCAGCTTCAAATGGACTCAGTAAGTCAGATTTCTTTGTCTCTCTTGGCAGGCCACCCTGTTGGCAGTTCCATCTCTCATTTTTTTTTCTACTTTGCACATTCACTTTCCTAAGACTTTAGGGAATATTTTCTCTTGGGTGACATTATCTACCAAGATTCTTTGAACCTTCCATCTCCTTAATGTCTAGTTACACAGACTTGGAACTAGAAAGGCCAGAGTCTCAGGCAAAGGAGGCTGACAGGAAACCAGTTGGCTAAGAGAACCATATATCACTGAGGACAGTTTTCCAGCAGCAAATCATCAACCGGTGATTAATATGGAGTGTGGACGGCTGTAACAGGACTATCTTTGCTCATTAAGTCATGAGCTGGGGCTCTGACTCCATTTGCAATTCATCAGGTCCTGTGTTCTCTAATTATGGAGTTGAAGACAGCAATGCACAGATTATTGGGCTCTTTCGCCTGATCATAGAAATATACTCAGAGAAAGAAAGTTATGACAGTGTGTGAACTGTGGCATGTTTGGCATGTAAGTAAGCCTAGAAAAATCATGACTAACCTTTTATTTGTTATTATTAATATTTATAGAATTCATTTTGCTCTTGACTGGTAATGTTCTATGATTCTTTTTGCTGCTTTTAGCTTTCCATATTTATTTTCTTAATTTTTATAGTAGTTTGAGCAGGACTGATCTCGAGACCCTTATATATTAGCTATACTATACAGAGCTTCTGTTTATACACCTTTAATTTTAGGGCACTGAGTTCCTCATGGCAGACAATTCTTGTTTTAGAGATTTCTAATTACTAGCTAAGTCCTTAATCATTAAGATAAAATCTCTCCCCTTTTAAATTTTCGATCTCTTGGAAATGCTTTCTCATTATGTACTAGCTCATCCAAGCACTTTGCTCTCTGAAGCTACGAGCACTTCTCTCCCTATGAAAACCCTTCAAAGAGGTAACTTGGCTTTGGTACCTGTCATTTTCCTCTTACTGTATCCTGAATTGATATCTCTTGCTCCATAGAATAACTGCTGAAAACCCTGAGCTGGTCGTAAAAGAGGAAATAGAAAGTTTATGCTCCCATGGTCCATGTCTTGGCTTTGATATACATATAATTTGAAGGAAGATTTATTTCCCAAACTTTTATTTTAAGTCAGGAGTCAATCCCATTTAAGTCTAAACTGGAACTGGTTATTTTTCATGACTAGCTGCCTAATTATGTTCCATTTAGTGACTCCTCAATTCCTTTTCTCCTTCATATGTTAAAACATGTGATCTCTCTCCTGTGGTGGGTATTGTGGTCAGATGAATTCTATTTCCTATAGACACTTGCTTCTTGCTAACTCCCTACTCATCTTTTTTGGTCTCTAATTCTTTCTATATTCTTTCTTTCCAATAGTGTTAATGCAAAGTATAGTTTGTCTAGTGATGAATAGATGAATCGATGAATGAATGAAATACCAAAAATATGTGGATCAAAATAACAAAGAAAGAAGGACAGAATCTTTTTTTTTTTTTTTTTGGTTTTTGGGCCACACCCAGTGACGCTCAGGGGTTACTCCTGCCTATGCGCTCAGAAGTCGCTCCTGGCAGGCACCGGGGACCATATGGGAACCGGGGGATTGAACCGTGGTCCATCCTAGGCTAGCGAAGGCAAGGCAGCAGGCACCTTACCTCCTGCGCCACCTCCCGGCTCCCAAGAATCTTAAAAATATTATTTAGGGCATAAAAAATATGGCAGTAAAAGAACTAACTATAAGAAGCATACACATATACATATACACATATGCATATATGCACTAAACATTATACTAAGTGTTCTCTTTAGACAAATTTTAATATTCTCCACTCAATCTGGTTTATTCATTAGTTCCATTATTTTAAGACTTAATAAAGGTTTGTTGCATCTTTACAGAATTAGTTAGACCATAAAATATATCTCATAGGTGGTGTATTTTTATTTGTTTCTGATTGAGGCATAGGAATATAAATGGATATATAAACATTTTAAATATGCATGATATAGTAAAATTTATCTACTGTAGAGTTTTGCATCATGTAGGTCATGTAAATTTAAATGTCAAAACAAACCCATACCTGTAGTTAGCTGAAACATTTTTTCTCTTGAGTAACTATTACCAACTCACACTAATTCAAGTCTCAGATTAAAAATCAATTTATTGGGGCCAGAGCAGTGGCGCAAGCAGTAGGTCATTTGCCTTGCATGTGCTAATCTTGGACAGATTGCAGTTTGATACCCGTGGGTCCCATATAGTTCCCCAAGCCAGGATCGATTTTTGAGCACATAGCCAGGAGTAACCCCTGAGCATCACCAGTGTGGCCCAAAAAGCAAAACAAAACAAAACAAACAAAAATAAATAAAAATAAAGCTAAAAATCAATTTATTGCTGTTTGTCTGGATAGTATCTAACATATTTCAAGACTCTATTTCAACTTGATGTATTTCACATCAAATTTATAAGTGTGTTTTTTCCAGCTATGTATCTTGTAGAGCATGTAGGTTTCTCTTTTCCTGTACACAAGGTATTAGAACCCACCTGTTGATTTCCAAAGCCTATAATTGCTTCATAAATACTGTACATCAGCATTGGTTTATCCTGCTTACTACTTTGGTTTAGAGTTCTCAGTATGATTTAAAATATGCAGGTTTCAAACTCAAATATTTTTTTAAAGTTTTGAGTTTTACTTTAGTTATTAGTTCCATATATTTGTTAGGTATAATCCAACTGGGCTTATTTCCCCTAAATTATTGTTCAACTAACCCTTTAAACTGTAGATATTGGTAGCTTTATTATTATTTTATGTATTTGGGGAGGTATTTGGAGCCACTCCTAGCTGTACTTACTTCTACCTCTATACCCTGATATCACTTTTGGCATTTTTCCAGGGAACCATATGGGGTTCCTAGGAATCAAATCTTTACCTTAATTTTATGGATGGTACAAAAGATTATATGTAAGGTTTTAAAGTCATATGGTTAGTGGTAAACCAGCAATGTACAGCAACTATCAGAGGAGCTGGTGGCAGAACATATTTAGAAGCAGGAAGAAAACCAGTGATGAGAACTGATAGGAACTTAGGGTAAGAAAATAGTTCAAAGTTTGGAAAATAATCAACTATGGATATAGCAGAAAGGACTGAGAAAAGCATTGGGTTTGGTGATTTTTTTTTTTTTTTTGGTTTTTGGGTCACACCCAACAGTGCTCAGGGGTTACTCCTGGCTCCATGCTCAGAAATTGCTCCTGGCAGGCACGGGGACCATATGGGGCACCAGGATTAGAACCGATTACCTTTTGCATGAAAGCCAAATGCCTTACCTCCATGTTATCTCCCGGCCCCTGGTGATTTTTTGTTTTTTAAAGAAACCAGATTGTATCTAAATTTTCTTTGAAGTGTGCCCTGAGGATCAGTATTCTGTAGTATTGTCCTCTGTATTCAGTTCCACATGCAAATAGAAACTTAAGTGTTTTTTTATGATGTAGATGATTACCCAGATTTTTCCTTGAAAATGTACTATCCATTCTAAAAATGTATGCAAGAATACAAGATCAAGCCCCTTTTCTTTTTTTTTTTTTTCTGACCGTTGTTCAATACACTTATTTACTTTAGCAAGTTGCTTGATAGAACCCCAGGGGGAAATAAGCAAAGAAAGGCTAAGTTTAGTGGCAGAACAATTAGAAGAGGCAGTTTTGGTAAGTTTAGCTTGGAAGATAGGTAGAAAGTCATTCTTTTTTGAATGGATCCAAGCAACATATTGGAGATTGTGATGAATTCTTTTTATTTTCTTTTTCTTTTTATTGTTTATTTATTTTGTTGTTCTGGAGTCACACCTGGCGGTGCTCAGGAGTAATTCCTGGAAGGGCTCAGGGGACCATATGGGATGCTTCTTACAAAGCACTTCTGTGCTATTGTTCCAGCCCCAATTTATTTTATTTTTTAATAAATTCTTTCACTGAATCACTGTGAGATATTCAGTTACAAAATTGTTTATTATTTTCAGTCAAATAGTGTACATCTTTCACCAGTGCACATTTCTCACCACAAATATTCCTAGTTTTTCTCCCAGGTCTGCCATGATCACAACTCTGCTTCCCTCTTTGGCAGACATTTATCTTTTTCTTTTTCTTCCCCCTCTTTTTTTCCTTTTAGATACTGTAGTTTGCAGTATTGTTACTGAAGGAGTTTCATGCATATCACTTTATCTCCTTTCAACACCTAGTTCTTGTTCAGAGTCATTTTCAACTATCCTAGTCAACTATCATGGCCCCTTTTCTGCCCTAACTGCACCCCCTGCTCTTTGTGGCGAGCAAAGAGCTCATATCATGAGCTGGTCCTCCTGACTCTTTTCTCTATAGTCTTTAGATATTAAAACCATACTATCGTCTATATATTCAAATCAGTGTATTATACTTCGTGTTTTTGCAACCTTAAGAAAAAGTGTGGCTCCATTATAAAAATGAGAAAACCAAAAATTTAAAATATCATGTCATGTCGACACCTAGAAATTATAGAAATGGGAATGACACTATGTAACCACTGTGTCCCCAGTTGGCTTCCAGATTCTGAGATGTGTATGTTGGTAGGACATGGGGATCTTTGATGACAGATAATTCAGAAACTCTATGATCTTGTAAGTTAGCAGCCCATTGTTTTTTTTTTTTTTTTCAAAAGAGTTGACTGTTATCCCAAAATGAACAAGACTTGCTTGAAGCAAATTATGTACACTTTACTTGGAATTTTCATAGGATTACAGCCTAGGAGAAACAATTTATGTTCCAAATTGCTGGTATTGGAAAAAAGTCTTCTATCAATCACCAAATGATAGGTGGTTAAGCTTTCCCTTTATGCAAGTGAGGATTAAAAGTTCATTAGGTTCCAATTAACCAATTGAGTTAATATTCCAAGTATTAGACTATAAGTTATCTAAGTTATAATTAATCCAGTAACATTCAAATTAGTCTAAAAGTAGCTGAGTAATGATCTGTCTCATTTTTATTTTGGCAGGTGGGTGTTAGGTAGGCTTAGCACTAGTTCATTCTTGGTGATGGGTTTGTCCAAGCATGTCTGGATGTGCTTAAGGTACAACATTCAACCATCTCCCAACTTTGTTTACATTGCTTAGACTCAATGACTTGAGAGTGTTTCATTTTTCTTGTCAAGACATGAGCTAGAAATTACAGGCTGGGGAGGGAGTGTCTGTATCTTGATAGAGGAAGGGAGACCACTCTGATTTACATGGATTGACTTTGCATCTTTGCCAAAATAGACACTTCCTTCAGTCATATGGTCAATCATTCGGCAGACAGTGGTGAGCATTTGTTAGCTAGATAATAATTCCCAAAGACAGACTTGAGGGCAGTAATTTGAAATAGATAAAAATAAAAGTTTATATCCTAATAGTGACTTAGTGCCTAGTATATTAAAAGTTAAGTAGAGCTCAGGTATAAAGAAACTAATAATGGTGTATGTGGGGAGGAGGGGGATTAATATCTAGTACAATAATAACTAGCCACATGTAGACACAGATTAAGTTACACAGATAAAAATTTTAAAAACAAATCTCAACTCCTCTGCTGAATTAACCACATTTCAAGTACTCAGTTACACATAACTTGTGCCTACCAGTTGAGGTAGACCCATCTCCACCAATACAGAAAGTTATTTTACCTACCATCAATGAGAGTGAACTAGAGCTCAGCAATCTGTTTTCCTGGTGGCAACATGCCTGGCTCTTAGCAGCCATGTGTCTGTTTGTGTTCCTGAGAAGATTTTCAAAACTCTGTGCCTTTCTTTCCTCATCATTATAGTTTGAAAATTAAATTAGAAGAATTTACAAGAATTACAAGAATCCCACTATTTTCTGGGACTGCTGTATCTGACTTATTTGCCTGACTAGTATCTTTACAATCCCTCTATATAATAAAAAGGGCTTAATATTCCCATTGCATCAGTGGATAAACTGAAACACAAATATCATGCCACTCCTATGTGAGGGGAATTTTCACAGAGCCCTGAGCTGTTGGAACCCAGGACCAGTGCTGTCATTTTATGTCAGAATTTACAACAATGACATCAGTCTCATACTACTGTTAGAAAGACTAAACTATGAATCCATTCAGATCTTAGTATCTGCCTGTCATTGGGTGAAATTCAGAAGCTATTTATTATTTTATTTATAGAAGTTTTAAAAGCTAAAATTGTATCTGTCTCAAAAATTTAGTAAGGTAAATATCTTGTTTTCACTAATGGGAAAAATAAAATATGCTTAGAACTCTGAAGGGTCAAAAGGTTCTTTATTCACCATTCCGGTTTACCAGAGGGAATGTCACTTATCTTCTGCTCTAGGTTCTTAATCTGTACCAATTGGGAGTTCAATAGGAATGTCTCTGGACTTGCTTTCTTCCAGTTCTCCTATGCCATGACAAATGGGGCCTAATTTGCATTACGCAATTGCAAGTCATGTATAAATATTAGCTTATGCAACTGGTTAATCACTTAATGTCAGATAAATGCACAGAGCAAGGTGTTTAATATGTTTACATATACTGTACAAACCACTTTGTCATTAATTGTGCTTACCCAGCATTCCTGAAGGAGCCTGTTGAGACTGGGGACTTGATGTGGGTATCCATCCCTCAAACTTTTCTTTATGACCAGACTCTGATCGATGTCTTGAGCTTGCAACCTGGGGTTTTAAATATGTTTCTGTAAGCAGTGTAGCCCCAGAATCAGAGGTATACAGGTATAAGTTCTTTCCTACAAAAGGCTGAGCTACTTGTGAGCACTACATTTTTCATCCAGTCAGAAAAAAGAAGAGAATTAGAGCTAGTCTATAGTGGTTATGGATGTCAAACCTTCTTCCTTTTCTCTGCCCTTCTCTTATTTAAGTTTACCACAGGAGATTCGGAACAATTTGGGGACAGTTTAGAGAAATTTCTCAGGTGTGTTATTCTCTGGCTTTCTATTCCATTGATTTTTTTTTTTTGGTCCTATAAAATCAGAGTGGGCTCAACACAGGGATGATAGCGGGATGTTAAGAAGTCAGGAAGCAATAGGCCAGAGCATAAGGGCATCATAAGGGAGGATCGCTATTCATTTTTTGTTTTTATTTTTGTTTTTGGGCCATACCTAGCGACGCTCAGGGGTTACTTATGTGCTCAGAAATCATTCCTGGCTTGGCGGACCATATGGGATGCCGGGGGAAAACAACCGCAGTCCGTCGTAGGCTAGTGCACACAAGGCAGATGCCTTATCGCTTGCACCATCTCTCCAGCCCCAGGATCACTGTTCTGGTGCCAAACAGAGTATGGGACAGAACAGGGTCTCTGGATAGAATTATAGTAATGTCTGAGTGAAGGGACATTTCTTATTGGAACTAATACACCTCCTAGAAGTCAAAAGTTATCTGTTGCAGCAGTAAGAATCTTTTAGAATCTTGACCCGCAGGTGCAGGCATCGAGGACAATCCCTACATACCTGAAGTGCTAGTATGTGGGAGGGAGTATAGAGATAAAGCATAAACATCTTATGAGATAGAGAAGTTAAGGCAAGCTGAATGAGGAGTGAAGACAGATATATAACAAGCTCCTTCTTTGCTTCCAAGCTCAAATCTACCTGTGCCTTTCTTCTGCAGAATCCATGTGGAATTTCCAGAGGTTGATATGTGTGAACCTGTAGGGGAATGCAAGAGGTCAGGAAGTGCAGAAAATTGTTGTAGGAGAGGAAAATTAAGAATAATCAATATAGACAGAAAGGAAAGCAGCTGTAGAGATTTAGTTAAAAAATGTGCTGTAGGGAAAAGTGTGGTAAAGCTGAGAGTGTACTGGGAATGTAAGATTTGAGCTAATCAGGACCCCCCTCTTTCTCCACCCATAAAAAAATTTTCTCAACTGACTTGCCTTCCTTATTGATCAAGCTAATTGATCAAGCTAGGTGGGACCAACAGAGCATGTAGAAGGGGTGTCTAGTAGGAATTAGGTATACTTGAAATTATATGGTTGTTTTAAAGCCTCGGAGTATATATTAGCAAGATTGTCTTTCAGTTACTCAAATTTTGATTCTCAATTTTTTATATATCTAAGTGGAACTGATCCTAAAAGTACCTCAAGTTTGCCATTACACTAATACTGAAGACTATAGTAGCCTAGCCCAGGGCTTGGTATTAATTTTTTCATTTACTCAACAAAATTATCCTGAGAAAAATGGAATTCTTTGGGGTCTCTGCATATTCAGTTAAAAAGTAATATTCATTTAAACTGACACATGTAAAAAAGCATGGAATGGCCCAAGTT
This sequence comes from Crocidura indochinensis, assembly GCA_004027635.1. Taxonomy (NCBI): domain Eukaryota; kingdom Metazoa; phylum Chordata; class Mammalia; order Eulipotyphla; family Soricidae; genus Crocidura; species Crocidura indochinensis. Next base: position 748 of record PVKC010005494.1, on the reverse strand, counting down.
TTAAGCATATGTACATATTACTGTCCAGGGTGTTAAGAAGTCAGTGGCTAATGTGATATTATATGAGAGGGGCTTTACTAGTGGCTGGAAAGTTCTCTTTTAAATATTAAAACAAAGGTCAAGGAATAAAAGGTGAAGTGAAGTTTTTCAGTGAAGTCAGTGAACAAGTAAGAAGAGGAGGAGGAGAACTGTGGGTGGAATAATCAAGGGAGGATACTGATGAGGGAGCAGAGGAGAAAGAGGAAGAGAATTTTGTGGAAAATGGTTATCATCTTTCTATCTTTTCCTTCACTGGATGCTCTATCGCAAAAGCCTTTTCAGGTTCCATCTAACCTATCAGACTTTTTCAAATATTGAAGGACCCTTGGATACATTTTCTGGACTGCTTCCCATTTTTTTCACTCACTCTCTTTATGATCTCATCCAGGCTCCTGGATTTAAACACCACTTACGTGTTCTAATTATTAGCCCAGATCGCTCTATACTCCAGACTTGTTCATCTCAAAATGATACTTGACATTTCACCATGGGTATCTCATAAATATGCCAAGTAGTACATTCTAAAATTAAATGCCTGGTTTCTATTCATTCTCCTTCACAAAGTTGTTCTTATGGTTTCATTCTTTTGAACTTTCAGAGAAAATCCGTTGGAGTCTTGACTCTATATTACACGATTATGAGTTCCTAAACATAATCCTGGATTGACTCTTAAAGTGCATCCAGGATCCCAACACCCCTAGTTCACTCT
>PVKC010005493.1:0-33071 GCA_004027635.1 Crocidura indochinensis | reverse complement strand
AAAAGAAAGAAAAGAAAAGAAAAAAAAGAAATACAGATGGCCAAAGGCACATTAAAAAATGTTCCTCATAGGGCCAGAGCCATAGGGTAGTGGTAGGGAATTTATCTTGCATGCAGTTGACCCAGGACAGACCTAGGTTCCATCCCCAGCATCCCATATGACCCCCTCCCCAAGCCAGGAGTGATTTCTGAGTGCATAGCCAGGAGTAACCCCTGAGCATCACCGTGTGTAGCCCAAAGCCAAAAAACTAAAAATGCTCCTTACACAGCACACACACACACACACACACACACACACACACACACCACACACACACACAATATGAACAACTAGTGCAGTGCTGGTGTGGATTAAAAAGAGAAAGGTACTCGGTACTCTCATTTACTGGTAATGGGAATGACATCTAGTCAAACCTTTCTAGAAAACAATATGGATATTCCTCAAAAAAAACTGGAAATTGAGCTCCCATATGATCCATAAATACCACTCTTAGGGATATGACACTGCCATGGTCTAAGGAAGCTTATCAGAAGGTCCCACCACCACTGCAAATGGCTGACCAGACTACCAGACTTTCCTGATACTGAGGATGCTATTTCTCAAGCTTAGTTAAAAACATTTGGCCTAAATATAAATTGCCATTTTGCTGTAATATTATGTATATATTTGAGCATTTAACTTCAGATATAAGAATTAATACAAGCAGATACAACCTTGATTAAGTTTCTCTTTACCTGGAATACTCAGCACCAAGAGATACACGAAAACAACTTTAATCCTCATAGTCTTTTTAAAAGCCCAGTAGCTTTAAGCAGACTGCTATCTCAGATGAAAGGGATATTTGTTTTGGGACATCACTAAGGATCTCTGAGTGACTTGCTAGCTAATTTTTGATCTTGGATATAACACCCAAAGTTTGACCAGGAAGTAACAATGGGTGCTAAGAAAGCTAACCAGGTAAAGATTTAAGTTTTACATCTCTTTCAAATAAATTTGCCTCTTGTATTGCCCCTTCTAGTAAAAACTGTTTCTTAGTCAGATTTAGGAAGTTAGTTATCTATGAAATCTCAAAAAACAAAAAAGCTGTTCCCGCTGGTATAAAAGAGCCATGAAAGAAAAACCTGACTTCTTGAATATTCCTTTAATTAACATCAAAATTTACACATAGGGCCTGATCAGAGAGGAAAAAAACTTTGTGAAGTTAAAATTTACCCTCCTGTGATGCCTCTGGACTCTTAATTCAAATGTGTCTATTCATAAGGTTTGCAAACCACCTAGAGGCATGTGAATTGTTTTGAAGATCAAACAGTGTATACTGATAAAGCTTCTGTTGACTAGAGAAATATTGTTTTACTTTGCAAAGAAACAAATGTGAGCTCTTTTTTTTTACTTTCCATAAAATATGGAAAAAAATTCTGGCAAAAAATTCTGCATATATACAGATGTGTGTATATATATATACCCTCCTATATATGTTGAATAAACTATAACACTGTTCTCCCACACAACGGTGTGTGGCTCCTGTTATTCATAATTTGCCAACTCTCATGCTTCCATTTCCTGAGGGAATTCATAGGAATTCCTCTGGATCCAAGACATCCATGGCAGGGATATACCCTAGAAACAGACAATATAAATCAAAAATGCCTTCTGCATTCCTATGTTCATCATAGTACTATTTACAATAGCTAGAACCTGGAAACAATCAGAGATACCAGACAACAGATGAATGGTTAAAGAAACAGGGTACATGGAAAACTTTGCAGCCCTTAAAAAAATGAAGACATCAAATTTGCATTTGCATGGATGGAGATAGAGATTATTATGCTGAGTAAAAGTATTTAGAGAGAGAGGGATAGACATAGAATAGTTTTAATCATCTGTGGGGATATAAGAAGAATAAAAGATAGTATGGTAATAATATCCAGAGACAATAGAAATGAGGGCTAGGAGAACCAGCCCATGATATAAGATGAGGATCAGCTTCCTATGAGGAGATGTGTGTGCAGTTAGAGCACTAACTATACTGACAATTTCCATGACAATGATAGCAAGAGAAAGAAGCAGAATAGCTGTTTCAGAGACTGGCAGGATGTGGGGGAAAAGTCACTCTATGACTGAAACTCAACTATGAAACCAACTCTAACCATGGTGCTTAAATAAATAATTATTTTTAAATTAGTCCTGACATCAATATTGTCCTCGGGGTGCCCTTTAGATCTCCCCCCAAAACAGCTCTGAACCTTCTGTCTATTAGACTAAGGATCACTTGAGCTAAAAGACTCAATCTTTTCTTTTTCTTTTATTGCGACTGTGTCTCATGATCAATGACTCTAGTTAAAGGAAAATTCTATATCAAGGCAAAGACATATCTGCCTTGGTATTGAAGAGAGTCTTTTAAGCAAAGAGAAAATCTGGACTGAAAAATAAACAGTATATAAATTAATTTTCTTGGCTTGAATGTGGCAAAACCTGGATGGTTCTCCAACACTGCATGCTTTTGAAAAGATAAGATCCTGAATCTCAGAGTCAGAAGTAAGTCCTGAGCATTATGGGCATGCCAACCCAAATAGAAAAGAATAAAGAAAAGTTGCTATTCAATAAAAATAAATCTTAAATGCAAAATAATATGAACTTTATTATTTTATGAGCTGTAGCTATTAAGAAAAATGTGTTAGTCGATAGTCTAAAAAGGAGAAACATAATGACATGTCATCCTTCTGTGTTTTTGAACTCTTGTGCTTTATATTAGATTCCTAAAAGTTAGAAAATAATATATTTTAACTATTAGTTGAAGCTAAAGTCCCTTTAACTTTGTTTCACCTATCCATAAAATTTTATGAGATTCTTTATTTTGAAGCTCTGCAAAGTAAGAGCATTCATCCTAAAATAGAGCTGAGCTTTTATTGTGTCTAAGAAGAGTGAAAACTCCACAAGGAGTGAAAACTCCATCTTCAGATTTCTGGCTTTATTCTTCAGCTTACTGTGAGGCTGCCAATTGGTCATGCCTGTGTCAGAGTCTCTTCATTATGACCTCCTGTCCCACCTCCATTGGCTTCTTTCTCTCTCTCTCTCTCTCTCTCTCTCTCTCTCTCTCTCTCTCTCTCTCTCTCTCTCTCTCTCTTTCTCTCTCTCTTTCCCTCTTTCTCAAATTCTTTTTCCTGTTCTAGAGACTAATTATCCCATAATTAGTCTCATATAATATATCCCATATAATATAATATTATATTCTAATATATCCCAAACCCTTTCTCTGGGATATATTAATATTGTCATTGAAGATGATAGTAATTGATTTTCTTATCTATCATCTTTGCTGTATTCAGAGATCTCTTTTTCCATTTTTCCATGTGTTTTAAGTGAAGTCATTAATCAAGTGGGCTTGGAAACATGCCTCAGTCAACTAGAACACCAGTGTACTGGATCTAATGAAAAGTCCAGGAGATGCTGGGTACAAGACCAAGAGGGCCAGAGGACAGGGTTTCTTTATTTGGAATCACTAGCTATGAAGATTCATGTGGCTGTTGGGAAATATCTTACCTCTTTGATTAGAAACTGGGACGCAGAAAACCGAAAGATTCTGTGGTCATTTTTTGACCCAGCATGCTGACAGGGCTATAGTTGAGAAAGTCTCACTTCATTTTAGTTTTTGGATTTAGCCACTCAGCTTAGATTTCATGTTCTAGGAACCAACAAAGTATCTTTTTAGTTTAAGCTAATTTTGCTTGGCTTTCTGTTTTATTTAACCAAAAGAACAAAATTTTTCTTACAGCTTTTAAGAATATAGCCCACAATTGAGAACAACAGATTGTGAAATGTATATGGGGCACGCATATAGAAATCACAAGATTGGGGTGGGGAGGATTACAAAACAGAGGCTGGTTAATTTCCATTGAACAATTCTAAGGAAAACTGTCGTGAAGGAAGAGGGATGGTTTAGACGTTGTAAAATGTGTAAATTTTCAGAGATGGGAAGGAGTCAGGCATGTAAGTAATTGATATTAGAAAAGGAGAACATATTCTGAGGCAAAAATGTGAGAAAGAGGTGGCAATGTTCCAAGACTGGAAAGTGCAGAACCTAGTGGGCTGTGAACTTAAAGCAGGAAGTCAGCATGCTAGAATTATATTTAGTTTGCTTTTTATTTTCAGGGACTATTCCCAAAGTACTCAAGGGTTACTAGTCTGGCTCTGAGTCCAAGGATCACTTTTGACAGGGCTTGGGAGCTGACTACTTGAAGCTCGGTTACTGAATGCAGGGCAATTACCCTATCTACTGTACTATATATTCAAATCCTAGAATTATATTTTTTAATTATAATATTTTGAAAAAACTTGAAGATCATTATCCTATAAGATTTGGAGATCTGTGGATATTTATATGACAGGATTAACATGAATAGAGCTATGCTTTAAGAGCAAATGCTGGCTCCATTCTGTTGCTCAGTCATTTTCTAGAGGATAGAAGTCACAAATTAAATTTATTGTCTCTTTTGTCTTCTCCTGGCATTTCTTCTTATTCAAATAGAAGGTGCAACTCTTAGCACTGATTTTCTGAAACTATTATAACATTTAATCAGAAGTTACAGTTAAGTGGGCAACATACCCAAGAAACCAAATACACATTTCACCTAATCCAGTGGTCCTCTAGATGCCTCACTCTGATCTACCATTTCAGCAATTGCACATCCCTAACTGATAATAGATACAATGAGGACTAGTTGATGATATAGATGATGATGAATGCTGACTGAAAACAGCACAGAGAATTGCCTGAATTTCAACACTTGTTTGCAGTCAAAGAATGACTGATGCAAAGTATAAATGCTTAGTCCCAAACTTAATCTGAGCTCATGGTTTGATAAGATGTATAGCGTAATATGTGTCTTTCAGTATGTACCTTGAAGTATGTCCAACTTCTGGTATTATTCATGGGCCAGGGTTCCACAAATTCTTAACTTCTCTTACTTCATAAATTACTTGCATAAAAAAACCCATCTTGGCTCTGTTTCTAGGAACCCTGGCCTAAGTTGGATATCATTTGGAGTAAAAAGGGATCACAATAAAGAATAAATAGAAATGCAAATTGCTATAAATAAATGTAATGTATGTTACTGTAACTATAATAATTATTGATAGGTAGCAAATGTTTACTGAATATTTATTTTTATATCTAGGTAAGTCTCCAAATATGACTGTCAGATTACTTTTATAAGGATCTAATGAATATTTTGGAATATTCTATTTATCTTCATTTCTATAATCATTGATCCAATCTAGTTTTTATTTATTTATTATTTTGATTACAACAATGGTGTACTTATTTGATTTTTATTCTTTCGTTTCCTCTCTTGTACACATATTTGAGTATTTATCATATAGAAGACACTCTCCTAAGGAATAAAGTAGGACAAATGACTTAATGGAGCCTCAGGTTACATATTGGAAAATAATGCTACCCACCTTGTACTGCAACTGAATGAGAAAATGCACGTAAATACTTAGCTCAAGCCTTGTAGGCACTATATAAATTTCCCCCTAACCATTCCTGCAATCATTTTTTGGTCTGACACAAAAAGCAGACATCCAGAGGGGTGTTATTTACAGGATGTGGCTCCACTTGGCAAATATGCTATTCCCCCTATTTAGGCAGTCCAGATCTTTTCTCACACTGATAACATTTTTATTTTGTTTAATAAAAACACTGTGATCCCTAAAATATATAATTGAAAGGCACATACTACACTATATACATTATCAAACCATGTGCTCAGGTTAAGTGCTATGCCATGAATTTTTATTCAAGGTCAACTTAAGCAGATTAATTAGCTTCTTTCTGTCAAAAGTCCACACTTCCTGCTCTGTGGGCAGAGGTGCAAACTGGTGAGAATATGGCTCCGGATGAAAGCAGGTTCATTGAAAGCAAGTAGAGATGGCAGGGGTGAGGATGAGAACAAAGCAGTCTGAGCCCAGTTATGTAAGCAGTTCTTTCCTGCTTCCTTGATCTTTGTGGGCAAGGGAAAAAAATCTGTTTTCTATATATTTTTAATTTCAAATGCAGGGTTTCACAGTTTCCTGGGCTCCTTTTGAGAGCTCATAAAGTTCAACTGAATACAAGGTAAGCAAAGTTTGAGAAATTAAGAAAAAGTACAGTGGATAGGACATTTGTTTTGCATGTAGCCAACAACCCGATTTCAACCCTGGCATCAAACACTGTCTCCTGAGCACTGCCAGAACTCATTCTGAGCATAGAGCCAAGAGTATTCCTTTAGCACTGTTGGGTGTGCACCACAAAACAACAACAAAGTGAAGTTTCTTCTGAAACATACAGATATCAGAATTTAGCATGCCATTTGGGCAATCTGATGAGTGATCAGGGATCCATTTGTAACACAATGGTAAGAGAGGTGTGTGTGTGTGTGTGTGTGTGTGTGTGTGTGTGTGCTTGTGTGTATGTGTGTGTGTGTGTATATAGTCTGTGTGAGACAGAGTGAAAGAAAATTTACCAGTTAATCACTTCAATACTTTCATTTTATTTTGCCCCCCTCCAAGGTTAATTTTTGTTTTATTCTTCATCTTAGAAAATGACTACAAAGCAGTTGTGCCAGGTGTACAATTTTTTTAATTTACAATATAAGATGGTAAATAAAGTTGAAAATTTGCTGTTTTTCTTCTTCTTTAGTCATGATTTTCACAATGCTTTGTTAAGACAGCACATATTTCTTTTGATTTGTACAATCCCATGTAAATGCTGTCAATCACCACAGTCATTATGGTGTTTAAGTAGGAGAGAAATAAATATGTTTTAACCTGAATTTCTTTCTTCATATTTAATCTGCTGGTTTTATGATTATTTCATGTAATTGTGAGGCTTAGTTTAAAATATGCCTTTAGCTGCATTAAAAAAATAAGTATTAGTACAAGATAAAATGACTTAAAAAGAATATGGTTAAAACTAAATGGCTAGAAATAATCTTGAAATTTTAATACACTTAAAGTTTTGTATTCAAAACACTTGCAATATTTTCTCTATAAATGTATATTCAAAGAGATTTGAAAGATTTTAGTATTCATAATAATAGTACTTTTATATACTTTCCCTTTTTAAGCTCTATGTGCTTCAGAAATATTGTGATAAATCAACAGATGGAAGGGAGTGGATCTATGTAAGGCCTGATTTTAAAGAAGAAAAGTTAAAAGGTTGATAATAGGGAGACTAGAACATTAATACTGTGGGGCTAGTGTTGAGTCTCCACTATGTTCTACATGAGGATACAGAAAAATAAAACTATTTTGTACTTCATATTAAATATCTTTGTGTACAAACTACATGCAATCTAATTGTAATGTGTAGTTGAATAATACATATTAAATATGTAATTTATTTATTTTTTTATTTTTTTGGGGGGTCACACCCGGCAGTGCTCAGGGGTTACTCCTGGCTCCATGCTCAGAAATTGCTCCTGGCAGGCACGGTGGACCATATGGGGCACCGGGATTCGAACCGATGACCTTTTGCATGAAAGGCAAACGCCTTACCTCCATGCTATCTCCCGGGCCCCTAAATATGTAATTTAATCCCTGAACTAGATGAAGTAGAGCAAGAAAATCTAAGCTTGCATGCTTTTTGTCAAGGAAAATGAGGATCTCATAATAAGAAGAATGTTCACACATGTCCGACAATAACTGAGTCCCTCTGTGCAATAATATCACTAATAATATTTATATGAATACTAAACAAGTAGTTTCTTGTAAAGTTCCAGACTAGAGAGCTAATGTAAATGTTCACTTGCCAGCAACACATATGGTCTCCTGAGCAATGTCAGAACTAATCTCTGAGCTCAGAATTAGGAGTTTCCCTTGAACACTGCCAAGTGTGGCCTGAAAACAAAAGCAAAACCAAATCAATAATGTACAGAACACAGTATCTAAATTCAGTAACAGCACCTATTATTTTTACTGTCAATTGGCAGAAATCTGTCATCTCTTCATCCATTGATTCAAATATTTCTTTTTTTTATTCTTTTGGGGGCACATTGGTGCTCTAATGTTATGGTCCAGAATCAGAGGATTAGACCACACAACCAGAATAAAGCTGAATGCTTTAATCTGTCTGCCAAAAAGGCAAAAAGCCCCCACACTGGCTGGGCAGGGCCATTTCCAAAAGGAGATGAACCCTCCCAAGTTATGAAGAAGATTTATATAATTAAGGGATATAGGGAGGTCCTATAGGGAACCTATATATACATATATGTGTGTATACATATATATACACATACATATATGTATATATATATATATAGGTTCCCTATATACAGGGAGGTTCTATATAGGGAGAACATATAGGGAGGTTCTAGCTTTCTGGTAATCTCTAAAATGATTTGGCTATTGTCTAGGGTACCTTCCTACTGCTCCCTTGTGTCCTTCTCTGATAGGTTATCTGGTATAGCCAGGTAGCTTGGGGCGGTGTTAATGGAAATAGTTTTGTGGAAACTTAGCATGTGGTGTACACCATAGCGTCTTAAAAATGTCATTTTTCCTGAGAAGAAGCCTGCCATATGGCCTTTACAAAATGGTGTCCCTTCTTGGTCAGAACCCAGGTTCCAACACTAGAAGCCCTAGATGGTGCTGGGATCAAACCCAAGTTAGCTGTATGCAAGGTAATATTTATTCCCTCATATTGTCACTTCTGACACAGTGACTAAATAAATTATTGTTAAACACAGTAACAAGCTAAGGTGGAACTAAATGAGAACTGAGAAGAAACAGTACCACTGACAGCCAGTTGTGGTGCTTACTCTCTGTGAGAGACATGGTTAATTAGCAAATATCATAGAACTTACTCATTGAGCTTGTAGGATAAACTTCAGAAAAGAAGTAGAGAGTTGGTAGGGACTAGGGATGAACTAGTATGAATCAGCAAAACCTTTAATAGAATTAAAAATAATTCAGCTCTGATCTGTAGATGCTAGCTAGTGAAAAAAAGAATTTTGTGTTAGCTATAGATTGTGAAAGGCATGAGACTCTAGAAAGTTTAACTAGGATAGTAAAACTGTACTGTATAAGTGAGTGAAAGTGGGGCTTTCTAGGAGGGCAGATTCAAGATAAAAAAGAACACTTGTGGGATTTGTAACTAAATTCAGAGACTAACTTGAGGCTGCCTGAGGGGTTTTAAGCAAGAAAAAGACCTACTAATATTTGCATTTTAAATGTAAGAGAGAGAAGGAGAGATGAAAAAAATGCTCACTTCTGGGGGTGATGACAAAGATAGAAAGATCACTAAATCAGACCAATATATTTTTAATTAAAAATAACTAGTTTACATAAATACCATGTTTACAAGGTTGTTCATAAATGCAACTTTTTTCCAGTTATAAGGTGTTTATAATTGAATTTTAATGATACATTATACAAAACTTTTCACCAGTGCACATTTCTTGCCACCAATATTTCTGGTTCCCTCATCTCCTCACTCCCTCAGAGAGTTTTTTTGAAGAGCAGAATTACCACCAGCTTTGCACACTACTTTTAGCACCAAGTTTCTGTGCTGCTCCTAGTAGAACCACAACCAAAGGAATAGACATGGGGTGGTGTGTGTGTGTTGTGTGTGTGTGTGTGTGTGTGTGTGTGTGTGTGCGCGCATGCATGTGTGATATTCTACTGGATCTAAGAGTGTAATATAAAATTTATGTATTTCTTTTTTTTTTGGGGGGGGGCCACACCCAGTGACGCTCAGGGGTTACTCCTGGCTATGCGCTCAGAAGCCGCTTCTGGCAGGCATGGGGGACCATATGGGAACCGGGGGATCGAACCGTGGTCCGTCCTAGGCAAGGCAGCAGGCACCTTACCTCCTGCGCCACCTCCCGGCTCCCAAAATTTATGTATTTCAGCTATCCACCCTGGCCTTTCACAAAAATAAATAGAAAAGAAAAGGAAGAAAAGAAAAAGACAGGAAAAAGCTAACCAAATTAAAAACGAAGAGAAGAAATAAAAAGTGTATCATTCAAAATTACAAATGAAAAAACATCTCTTTTCAGTTTGGTCTAACAGAATTACTGAAAACAAGTTTTTCAGTTGAGTTTAACTCAGCTGTTAATTTAGTTTTATGTAACCTTACCACTTCCATATTGCATGCAGCTCTGCTAGTCTAGTATGAACTATTTTTGTCATGTTTTCAACCTATCCTGGCAGAATAAGTTGGCAGTATTTATAAGTCAGAGCAATTCAGTTCTATATTATGCTCCTTAAACCTAAATTACTTCTTTAACTTCCCCACCTATTTTGTTGTTGTTTTTCTTATGTTGTCCTTGTCATTTTGGAGCTATGCCCGGTTGTGATAAGGGCTTATTCCTGGCTCTTTGCTCAGAGCTCACTCCTGGTTGGGCTCAGGGGAGCAAACATTGTTCTGGATATCTAAGATGGCTCTTTTGTATACAAGACAAACACCCAGTATAGTATCTCTGCTGCTCTTCTTGAACTTTCAGTGTTAGCCTAGCTTCAAGATTAGATGATCATCAGAAGATAAAATGCTGAAAATTCTTATCAGCATTAAGTATTTACTAGTATTGAAGATGTGCTAATAATAAATGCATCTATTGATTTTATAAGTCTAGTGAAATCTGAAGAATTCCAGAATGTGCCTTGAAGAACACATTTCTCCACTGCTTGTGCCACCCTTCTGAAGGACTGCTGGGACTAGAAAACATTATTTTTCAAGACCGAGAAATAGTACAGAGGTTAAGGTGCTTGCCTTGACTCAGTCCACCTGAGTTCTACCAGGAGTGATCCTTGAGCAGTAAGTCAGGAATAATAATTGTTCACAGGGGCCCGGGAGATAGCATGGAGGTAAGGCGTTTGCCTTTCACGCAAAAGGTCATCGGTTCGAATCCCGGTGTCCCATATGGTCCCCCGTGCCTGCCAGGAGCAATTTCTGAGCATGGAACCAGGAGTAACCCCTGAGCACTGCCGGGTGTGACCCAAAAACCAAAAAAATAATAATAATTATTGTTCACAGTCCTGTGTGACTCAAGCATTACCTCACCTCTACCCCGCTGAAAAAGAAAGACAACACTGTCTTCAGCAGTTTTGTATTACTAAAGGGATAGGGTGTGATTAATTCAGGAAGAGTTTGGGTATCTTATTTTATACTATAAAGATGATAATTGAGCACAGCGATAATACAGATAATACACTTGCCTTGTATGCAGCCAACTTAGAATCCTCAGCAGTGCATAAGATCCCATGAACCCACCAAAAATGATCCCTGACAGTAGAGCCCTGACAGAGTTAGCCCTGACATCGAAAGGTGTGACACCCTGCAAAAAATATGATGATAGTTAACTTTTTGATCAATTTTATGGACTTTGAAGGACATCAGGCTTTGGAAAAGAATAGTTCCGTAATGGTATTTATTGTCCTTATCAGTAACCATAGATTAGAAAATGATCTGCAAGTGGAAGAATGTGAGTTGGATCTTTGTCCACCAGTCTCTACCCAGCAATTTGACCTGTGACAAATCTTTACCTCTTCTTGGGCATTATTTTGACAATGACAAAATAATGAACCCAATGATCTTCAATGTTGTGTTTGCAACTAATATAGAATTCGAGCTTGTTCTCTTTTTGTGTAGAGACTCTTCCTTCTACTTCTGTAAAGCCAGATCCTTGTTATTAATTAACATAGAGAATGTACATATAAGTTTCCTGATTTTTATTTCTGCTTAAGGATACCCTAAGTCACTGTCAATACCAGTATTAAGATGACGATGATTTGGCCTGAAGTACTTAGTCACATGTACAAGCTGATTTAAAAACAATGAAATTTCACTCATTTTCAAGTTTAGCAGAATGTAGATTTATACTTTTTAAATAAACAAATAATAAAAAGGTAGAATTGTTGCTTGATTGTGACAGAAAGCAATTTCATAGAGAAAGTGAATTTACAATGGGAATTGAACTAGGAAAGAAAATGTAAAATAACAGAAGCTATCTTATCTCAAATAAAACCAATATTTGAGAAGTGAGGTAACAGCTAATTTTAAATATTATTCTGAAAAATGGCCAGTGAGCAGGAAAACTAAAGCTGCCAAGGTAAATCTTGGGAATAATTTTGCTCATAAAATAAAGTTTTGAGGGAGGCCAACAAAAGTTCAACAACAATTTAAAAGAAAAATTAAAAATAGTTTCTTTTATTTATTTGCTGTAGCTTTTAGTAATTAAAATAATCATAGACATTTTATATTTTGGACAAATTAGTTCCTAAAATGATCACTTTGCTAACTAATCTCTTACAGGTTTATTGCTGGCCAGACCCGTGGCCATGTGTTATTGGATCTTGAATTCTTTCCATGCAATGTTTCCCACATTTAATTAGGTCTGAAAGCCTCATCTTGAAGGAGAGCAGATCCCCACTGAAAAACCCAATTTAGTCCCATGCTTCCTAGAATTTGTTTCTAGGGTTTCTTTTCTTTATTGTAATGCTTTTGGGGAGCTCTTCCCAGAGGTGCTGGTGGAGGGAGGCATACATGAATTACTGTAGATAAAACTCAAGGTATCCCAGACAGGATGCATGTACTCTACCACTGAAGTCACATCTCCAGCCCTATTTCTGAGTTTTATAAAACTCTCCTTCAACACATATTGTGTCTGTTATCATAGCAGGCTTCACTATTTAATTGAGAATATCACCGGTGATCACAATCTCCAGATTTTTTAATGGATTGGTTATGTGATACTATAATAGTCCAGATTCTCCTGAATAAAAACACTCCAGTAATTCAACTGACTGATAGATATTTAACAGATGAACTATTTCTTATTCTGCTAATATTGTAAATAATTTTTAGTCAAAATTTGACATGCTGGGGCCCGGGAGATAGCATGGAGGTAAGGCGTCTACCTTTCATGCAAAAGGTCATCGGTTTGAATCCCGGTGCCCCATATGATCCCCCGTGCCTGCCAGGAGCAATTTCTGAGCATGGAGTCAGGAGTAACTCCCGAGCACTGCCGGGTGTGACCCAAAAAAAAAAACAAACAAAAAAAATTGACATGCTGCCTAAAAAGCCTATAAAAACTACATGGCAATATATTGTCACTACTACTGATGCCAGAGAACAAAATTGTTTGGAGATTCCTGAGAGAGGAGCATATTATTAAAATCAAATAACATGCATCCAAAAATAAGATTAAATATCATAAGTTGAGGCTAAAAATCAGAAGGATAAAAAATTTTTTGAAAATCAAATATTCACTAAATAACAGAAGTATTGCTTGGAAAACATAGAAGTACTGAAATAAACATAGATCATTAATGTATCAGGATGAAAAATAGAGAAACACTTAGTGAGATCAATAAAAAATAATCATGTCACTTTACCAAAGACTATTTTCATACTTGTTTCACTTTTAATTGCTGGTCACAACCAAATGAGTCATCTTTAAACTCTTTGCATTAAAAGTATCTATCCTTTATGAAACTATTCTTTGATATAAATAATATGTGCTATTTGATATATGCGAGGGAATATTAAATTGAAATAATTCGATGTCTATTGTGTTTTTGAAAAATGCTGTCACCCATAAAAAAAGAAAGAAAAATACTGCCATCTGTTCTTTTTTAAGTCTTATTTATTTATTTATCTTTTTTTGTTCGTTTTCTTGGGCTATACCTGGTGATGCTCAGAGGTTCTTCCTGGTTCTCTGCGATCAGAAATTGTCCTGGTAGGCTCGGAAGACCATATGGGATGCCAGGAATCAAACCTAGTTGGCTGTGTGCAAGGCAAATGCCCTACTGCTGTGCTATTGTTCTGATCCCTCTCATTTGTTCTAATGATTAAGAAATCATTACCTTTGAACAGTTCCTAAAATCTAGAATTAAAGTGGCAAAGGGAGAATTTCTTCCGATTGATCAAGAGTACATCAACGTATAGCTAAGAGGTAGTAGACATGATATACCCTGAATTATCTACGTACATAAAGTAACTTCCATAATTTTATTTCAAAACAATTTAGACCAGAACTGTCACTTAAATATTAAAGAAGAATTCCTTGAATGCAAATATTTTCACAGTACTTTTTGTTTTGTTTTGTTTTTTTTGTTGTTTCGGGGACCACACATAGTAATCTTATGAAGGATTTACTTTTGGCTCTGCTCAGGAATTAGTCCTGACAGTAGTTTGGGGACCATATGTTGTCTCTGGAATCAAACTCAGGTAGGCTGTATGCAAGGAGCCCCATGTTTATCCTATCAAACCCCATGGGAATTTTTGAGATGGATTTAATTTATTTTATAGGACACTAATTTTCAGTCATATGTGGTTCACAATATATATACATACATACATACATATATATATATATATATATTAAGCATTGTTTTTTGGAGGAGGGTCACACTCAGTAGTGCTCAGATGTTACTCCTCTCTCTATGCTCAAAAATCACTCCTGGCAGGCTCGGAGAACCATATGGGATGCCGGGATTCAAACCGTCGCCCTTCTGCATCTAAGGCAAATGCCCTACCACTGTGCTATCTCTCCTGCCCCTCAGCATATCCACACCAGAATTTAATAAACTATTAAGACTAAATGAGGAAGAATGAGGTGTTCAGACTTTTCAAATTTACTAAGCACTCAACAATATGCAAATTCAGTTGTTTCCATTGTTATAATACGGCAGAATTAAGCTGGTTAATAATGCCACCCTACTCACATAGGCAAAGGAAATCTGTAGAGATGTGTGTAGTCTTGCTTTTCTTTAAATGCCTGACCTGGGAGTATGAAATACGCTATATAGAAGATATGAAAAGGAAATAGTTGTGACAGGTCTGAAAAATAAGAGACTTTACAATTACGTTAACATTTTCTTCAAACTTACTTTTATGCTGTTTTTATGTGTGTTATTTAAAATACCATGGGAAATGTATGAGTCCAATAATTCTCACACTAGTATAGAATGCTACTAGGCCAACAGAAGACTCTATTAATGTTTTATAATTTCTCTAATATAGAACACCATTTACTTATCTTTAAAGATTGTTAGCGGTCTATGCATGTTTTCAGTGAGTTATTGTTAATTTTATATAATAAATAAAGACATATAGGACAAAAATAGAAGTTGGTATAATTTTATACTATCGCTTCTACCCTAAGTACTTTTATTTTCATGAACACACACTATGCCTCAAATGTTAGGTCCTAAGCTAATTTTAAAAATAAATTCACAAAAAAAATTTAAAAAATAAATTCACATGCATGTATAGACAATTTGAATATAGAGGAAATAATTCTGCATGTCTAGATGGCTTTTCTTACAGGAAATAGGAACTTGCCTTTTGTACCGTTTTATCTCTAATTATATATTATCTGTGGTAGGAAGCTGGATATTTCTACTCCCATCTATGTCGTGAAGATTCAGGGAGAGGAATTTATGAGTGTCTGTTTAACATGAAGCATTTTGCTTAAGGCATTTACCATTCAACTTGAATTAGAACCTTAGATAGTGTATTTTACAGTAAAATAATTTTCCAGTCAGAGATATTTGCCATATATATTGATAGATAGCCCATATCATAGAGTTATATGCCACATTAAGGGTATCTATGTTTGCTGTGTAGAAAACTTTTTAAAGGTTTTTTTAAAAAAATATGTATATATATTATATATATATAAAGCTACATTTATTTATGTACCCCAGGCCATAAGGTAAAATTTTAAACTTAAAAATATCATTTCAGTTTAAATTATAGCAAGCTCTCATATTATCTTAGAAATTAGTTAAAATGTCTCATGTCCTTATTGTGGGTCTTATTATGTCATGAAAAAGGAAACTTCCATGAAATCAAAGAGAGTCCAGTGAGATAAAAACAAGTCTTCAAAATTGATTTCAATTCTTCTTGGCAAATGAAAGAAGATTAACACCATAAAATGTTTCCTAAAGAAATACTTACATTATCAAGAACCTAAAAAATGTTCATATGTAATGGAATATGCCGAACTAAGAAATCTGAGTCATTCCATTAAAATTAAATTAGTTTTTTGTTAAGTTAAAAAGTAAGGCTTAGACTTATTTGTCAACAACATTTCATTGAAAAGAACCCTAGGACTTCAAGGAAATTCTGGTATCTATGTGAAGAAACTTGTATATAGTTTTGAGAATATTGATAAAATACTTGGATACTCTAAAACTGTTGGTACATATTTTTGGAAAATGTTATATCTTACAAACAATATGATTTCTGATTGAAATTTTTTAATTTAAAATTTTTATTAATTTATATCTAAAATTATTTTGGGGGCTGCTCGGGGTTACTTACTCCTGGCTCTGCTCTCAAAACTGGCTCCTGGGAGGCTCGAGGGATCAAATGGGATGCAGGAGATCAAGCCCAGGTCCATTCTAGGTCTGCTGTGCTATCATTCCAGCCTCTATATATACTAGGTGCACTGGTGTTATGATATATATATTTTTACTCTCTCCCAAAGTAGAGATAGTGAGGATATTTCTTTGGACCAAATTATAAACAACATGGAAAAACGACAAAACCAATAGTTGGCAAAAACCAACTTTTCCTATGGAAAGGGAGATTAAATTGATTTAGTTTGATTTAGCTAACTAGCCAGACATAAAAATGTGAGACTTGGGGCTGGGAAAAAAGTATAATTGATAGGAATCATCAGGAGTGGGCCAAAAACAAAAACAATACTGAAACTCAGTAAATACATTAAAAACCTGACTAGAGGGCCGGAACAGTGGCTCAAGAGCACATGCTAACCTAGGACGGATCACAGTTCAATCCCTCAGCATCTCATATGGAGCAATTTCTGAGAGCATAGCCAGGAGTAATCCCCTTGAGCGTCACTGGGTATGGCCCAAAACAAAACAAAACAAAACAAAACCTGTCTAGAAATAAATAATTTATAGTGATATTGAATAATTTTAGTCTTAGATAAGAAGTTTATAGCTTAGTCTATTTCTTGTTATCATATTCAAAATAAGCATTCTATTAATTGTGGGAGCAAGGAAATGACACATTTTTGTTGAGCTTAGTTTTTATACAATCAAATACATGTCATTTTAGGGAAACCTTACTCAATAAAAGAAATATCTATCAAATGAAGAGTGAAACAGAACAACTGTGAAGATAAATATTTAAAAAAGTAAAATATGACATCCATTAAAATAGTCTGAGCAAAGTACTTTTTTTAGGAGATAAAGGTGCTTTGGTATATAGTTATCTCTCTCTTTTTTTTTTTTTCTTTTTTGGTTTTTGGGTCACACCCGGCAGTGCTCAGGGGTTACTCCTGGCTCCATGCTCAGAAATTGCTCCTGGCAGGCACGGGGGACCATATGGGACACCGGGATTTGAACTGATGACCTTTTGCATGAAAGGCAAATGCCTTACCTCCATGATATCTCCCGGGCCCTATATCTCAAAGAGTCAAGGGAACCACTTAAGAAAAATTGTTCTTGGAAAAGAGTAAGTAGCAAAGGATTTATTTTTAATAAGCTAAAATATCATATAAGATAAGTCCAATATTTTCTGTAACATTTTAGTTAATAAAAGTCAAGAAAGATCAAAATTTAAAGCTGGTCTTTGCATAATTGCACAATAAAATATCAAAAATTGATCCTATGAACCAATTATAAGATCCATTATAAGGTTCTATGCTAGGAAACATATCTACTATGACCAATTTTCATGATTTACAGTCCATGTTTCTGTTTGCATTTGTGTTGATTCCACTTTTACTCAGGTTTTTCTCTCTCTGTCCTCTCTGTTTCTTTTTCTCTCTCTTTCTCTCCCTTTCTCTCCTTGATCCACACCCAGTCATGATGCTGTACTCTTGAATTAACGGTTGTGGTAGGGCTCCTACAATGCTGGGAATTGAATTCTAAGTTCCTGAGTTCAAGCATGAGCACAGCATTTTGAGCTTTTTCTCCAACCCTGCCATTGCCCCTAAGTTATAAGAATGGCTATATCCAGGCCAGGCAATCACATATAGGAAGTGAATAACGCATTTTCAAGAGTTGTAATAAAGGACCTCAAAATGGATCTTATTAACTTAACTGGGGGAAAATATTACTTTTGAATAACTCCCTAACTAAATTGAATAAGCTTATTGTTCAGATTATGGAAATAAAATGCAGGCAGACAATAAGATTAAGAAATGAAAGAATTGTTAGCAGATATCTTTCTATTATATCAAGTTATGATTATGTAGTTACTAAATCACCATATATCAACAGGCTTCCTGTTTCCCATTTTTTTTGCTTTAATTCTACTGTGTTAAGAATAACACTTTAAATATAAGGGGAGGGGGCAACTAGAGGTAACACACTATTTTCTAACAACTAATTAATACAAAAAAATCTTTATATTATGGGGTCAATAGAACTTCTCATAGACTGAGACTAAAAATCAGAGATTACTGCTAGTTCCAAGAGTACATAAAATATTAATGAAAAGGGAAAATGAAATGATCCTGCATAGGAAAATATCATTTTGCTGCTAAAAGTTTCAGTGATTTAGAAAATGAGTCTTGTATTACTTGTGGGTGATGAGATTAATTTAGAGAATAATGACAAAGTAAAGAAAAAGGAATAAGGTGAAAATATATAAAATGTTGCATAAAAATTAAACTTTGTTTCAGGAAACTTCAATAATATTTTATGTGTGAATATATACTTTCATGAATGTTATGTGGGTCTGGAAATGTTTGACTAAATATCTGACCAGAGACAAAGTTGAATGGAATCACTATCATGATTGATGAAATCATAGCTGGTATAGAAAATGTTGAGGTGAAGTAAAATACATTTAATATATTCAACACTGCATATGAGCCACTAAACTCTTTATCAACATTCATATCCCATATAGCCTAAGAAGATCAATGACTTGCATTGTGTTGAACCATCTGGTTTAAATCAGAACAATTCTCACTGGACTGATAAAGACCCTCAGAGATCTATGAGTGTCACCACAGCTACTTTTGCTATGAGTTCTTGGCAAATATTGAAGAGTCCAGTGAACTCTGGTATAGATAAATTACTTCATTAAAATAAACACATCTTTGTTTCTCATGGAAGAAAAGTGTGAAGTACATTGAAAAGAACACATAAATTTAAAATGGATAAAACTACTCTCATCAAACATTTTATACATGACCTGATATAAATTTATGCTGGATCATAGCTTTCAGTGATGTGTTAATTTTATGCTTTTACACAGAAATGGTTTATAGTTCTAGGGGCCAGAGTGGTGGCACAGAGCAGTAAGGCATCTGCCTTGCTGAAGCTAGCCTAGGACGGACCGTAGTTCGATCCACCACCCCAATCCCCCACCCCCCCCACCTCCCCACCCCCGGCATTCCATATGTCCCCAAGCCAGGAGTGATTCTGAGCGCAGTGCCAGGAGTAACCCTTGAGCATCACCAGGCGTATCCCAACAAAACAAAACAAAACAAAACAAAACAGAAATGGTTTATAATTCTAGCGGAATCTGAAGACTTGATACTCAAACGACTTTCCTACCTCATCAATGCACAAGGCAGCTTCTTGGAAGTCTTTTCATAACCTCCATCATTATTCTCAATAGGTCTTGATTAAACATCCATTGTCTCCATTTGTTGTCAACTTTTAGATATTATTTACACAGGCTTATTATTTACACAATCATAGGTGATTTACTCTAGTAAAATGCCCCCCACCTCAATTTATATTGAAATTCTGTACTTGCTACTTTTATTTCTGCAGAATCACAATGACATAGCAGAGAGTCAACATAGCCTTTCCTCCTTTTCTGGGACCCTTAAAAATAACTTTCACATAATACATGAAGCTGAAATGTGTCTAAATCCACTTTTATCATCTTCTGAAAAACAATGCTTTCTTAAGTCTGTATTCCTAGGCCTTTGAACTTTCTAAAATTCAGCAAGTTTATATATAAGAACTCTCTCTTGCCTTAGAAACCTAGTTTCTTTTTAAACTGAAGTTTTAGTTCTTTTTAAAATGTTTGTACTTATTGTTTGAGGTACTGTGATTTGCAATACTTTTTTTTCTTGGTTTCTGGGTCACACCCCGGCAGCACTCAGGAGTTATGCCTGGCTCTACACTCAGAAATTGCTCCTGGAAGGCTTGGGGGACCATATGGGATACCGGGATTTGAACCACCGTCCTTCTGCATGAAAGGCAAATAAATGCCTTACTTCCATGCTGTCTCTCGGGCCCCGAATTGCAATACTTTACAAAAAATTTTTTTATTTAAGCACCGACATTACAAAAATGACTGTAGTTGAGTTTCAGTCACAAAAAGAACACCCCCCCTTTACCAGTGTAACATTCACACCACCAATGTACCCCATCTCCCTCTACCCACACCCCTTCCTGTATTCAAGACAGGCATTCTACTTCTCTCACTCATTAATATTGTCATGGTAGCTATTAGTGTTTTAATGGCACTCACCCGTCCTTGAGGTAAGCTTCATATCATGAGCTGGTCCTTCCGGCTTTCATCTCTGGGCATTATTACAATAATATCTTTTATTTTTCTTAAACCCATAGATGAGTTAGATTTTTTTTTTTTTGGTTTTTGGGTCACACCCGGCAGCGCTCAGGGGTTACTCCTGGCTCCATGCTCAGAAATTGCTCCTGGCAGGCACGGGGGACCATATGGGGCACCGGGATTCGAACCGATGACCTTTTGCATGAAAGGCAAATGCCTTACCTTCATGCTATCTCCCAGGCCCCCATAAATTCTTTTTCCTTTTCTTTCTTTCTTTTTTTTTTTTTTTTGTTTTTTTGGGTCACACCCGGCAGTGCTCAGGGGTTACTCCTGGCTCCATGCTCAGAAATTGCTCCTGGCAGGCACGGGGGACCATATGGGGCGCCGGGATTCGAACCGATGACCTTTTGCATGAAAGGCAAACGCCTTACCTCCGTGCTATCTCCCGGGCCCCGAGTTAGAATATTTTGTATCTCTTTCTCCCTCTGACTTATTTCACTCAGCATAATAATTTCCATTTCCACCCATGTATAGGAAAATTTCATGACTTCATCTCTCCTGATAGCTGCATAATATCCCATTGTGTATAAGTACCACAGTTTCTATCGCCATTAATCTGTTGAAGGATATTTTGGTTGTTTCTAGAGTCTGCTATTGTAAATAAATATGCAATGAATATAGGTGTAAGGGATTTTTGTATTGTATTTTTGTGTTCCCAGGGTATATCCCTAGGAGTGGTATAGGTGGATCATATAGGGACTCAATTTCCATTTTTTTTGTTTTCCATAAAGGTTGTACTAGACGGCATTCCCACCAGCGGTGAATGAGAGTTTCTTCCCCCCACACATCCCTGCCAGCAGTTATTGTTCTTGATCTTTGTGATGTGTGCCACTCTCTTTGGCATGAGATGGTACCTCCTTGTTGTTTTGATTTGCATCTCTCTGATAATTAGTGATATGGAACATTTTTTCCATGTGCCTTTTGGCCATTTGTATTTCTTCTTTTGATAAGGTTGGGAATTCCACATGCACCCCTCTAATGACTCCAAGAAGCAGAGACCATGCAATAACAAGAAGTTTTATTATGTCAGCATATGCCAAACTCCCAACACGGCTTAGCATAAGCCAGAGGATGAGAGTGCTGAACCAGATTTCACAAGCCTTTATATAGCTTTTACAGTAGGGTAGTTGGGTAGTACACTTGACAGTTGCTCAGTTATATTTTTGCAAGAGTTAGGTAACCCCAGGTAAAATGTATCTTTTGGTCAAGGGCAAGGAATTTTAGGATTTAGGAAGGGGTGGGGTCTAGGGTATTAAGGGCGAGTCCTCAGGAAGCTGCAGAGAAAAAAATAATTTATTTCTTTCACCTTTCACTTTTAGCAATTGTCTGTTCACCTCTTCTCATTTTTGGTTTCATGTGTGCCTCATTATAGCAACACCTCTTCATCCCTCCTCCAAAGTCCCCAACTGCTCCTCCTTCAATGCCTCCCCAACCCCCAAGATTTGGTTATGTGGATCAGTTCTAGATTGTTATGGATTTGGCTCTTTGTTGTTTCTTTACTATATATCATTAAATCCCACATAAGAGAGAGATCATTCTGTATTTATTTCTTCCCATTTGACTGATTTCACTCAGCATGGTTTATGTCATCAACTATGTGGTGGCTAAATGGGGTCACATAGCTGAATGTGGGGACCATTTTAAAATAAAAGTCGTTATGACTATCTGTGTTATGAACCTATTTTATATATCTGAATACCAGGGGCTTCACAATAATTTCTTAAATAGAAAATGCCCGTGCATGGTAAATGTTCAAGAAGATCTAGCTGAGAGCAGCTCTTTTTCCTCACTAATTTTCTTGTTGAATTAGGAGTCACTATTTCATCAAACACCAAGATTTGATTTTACAAGATCAATTTGAATTCATTCTCTGGTTCATACCATCCATATTAGATATGTTCTGGAAGTTCTCAATCACATATAAAGCTCCTTGTAGCTCACTAAACTCACTCTAGAGTTTTCTTCTGTCTAAAAAACATCTATAGTGTGTCATAAATAAATGTAGTATGTCATTGTTTTAGGAATAATTTTCTATTTTTAAATAAAAACAAATTTTAAAAAAAGATGCCATGAGGAAGAATATATCACTAAATAATGTTCTTATAGTTCTATTTTAAACAATAACATTTCTTCTTACTATTCTAGCCATTAACTTCACATTAACTATTCATTAATTTATTTTAGATATGGAACAGTTCTTGAATTTGTATATCATCCTGACAGGGACCACAAAATATCTTTTTTTTATCATGCCAGTATCACTACAAGTGTCACATAAAAAGCTAACCCCTCTGACATTGGAAAAAAGAACACTTGTTACTTGGGTCAAAGTGAGAGTATAGTAGGTAGGCATCAGAGTCCAACTCTAGGTAAATGAGCATGAAGCAGGGGCAAATCAAGAATTACAAGAAAAGCGACAGACATTAGAAAGACTATCAAGGTCAGAAGGCTCAGTGCCTGGTGGCCTGAGAATAATCCAAGACTGTCCTCCATGTAGGACTTTTATCATTCAGCAAATCATCTGTCATAGAAAGAAGGGAAGATAACAAATTCTCAATTAATGATAATTAAGCCTAAGGGAGTCTTTACATTTCAATAAGGAAATAGAAGGAATGAGGGAATGAAGGTATAATCTGTGAAGGTTTTCTTCCTCCTGACAAGGGTGACAGATAAGAGACTACATACTGGACTCTGGTCTCCAGGGTGTTCCCTGTATGCACGGACATTCCAGTAATTTGCATTGAGTCCTCAGATCATTTATCTGAACCTTCTCTATGATTGCCTAACCTCTAGCTAAACTTGGTTGTTTCTTGAAAATTTTTCACTGCAGAGAGGTCAATTATAAAATATAAAAATTTATAGCTGTATTCTTCCACTTCAGGTAGGGCACTTACCTTACAATCTGCTAAACCAAATTTGTTCTCTGGCACTGTATATGCTCCCAGAGTCCCATTAGATATGATCCCTAAGTGCAGAACCAAGAGTAAGCTCTGTGCATTGCTAGGTGTAACCCTAACACAAAAACTAAACGAAAGAATGCTCATTACATATGACTATACTTTTATTTGACATTTACCTTCTACAATTCTCACTGCTTTTAGTCTTAAACTAAATGGGATTTATTTTTTCTTATTATTTTTTAAATGAGTCACTTTTATAATCTCTCTCTCCTATTTTAATAATTATAGCAAACACATTTAAAGTCATTGATAGCAAATAGGTTTCAGTTTCCTTATCAGCTAAAACTGCAAGTTGCTCAACTGGGCTGTGGGTGACAGTCAGGAATAGCTCTATGCACAGGCAGTTTTGTGGTGAACTTGAGAAGGAAGCTGATGACTGAGCATCAATGCCAATCATAGAGCCAAGAGAAGAATCTGGTAGCCATACAACAGCCTTTGATTCTTGGCAGTTAAGACTTTTGGCACAAAAGTAGATACCAGTAGGACTTTCCTAGAGTTACTTTGGTCTCAGTTGTAGAAAATAATGACAATGTCATAAGTAAGCAAGTTTTATGGGATGTTTGATTTCAGGGTACATATAAAACTATATACTATAAAAAACCTTATTAAATGTGCAACAACTTTTTCTCAAAAAGTGTCACTAGCCTAATTGAAAATGACTTTACAAAATAGAGCTAACACGACCCAAACCTTCACCAAGTCATAACTTTTTGCTTCAGACACTTTGCCTTGAATCTTGATCATCAGGGTGGTAGTTGCTGAAGGTTGAGGTGGCTCTGTAAAATTTTTAAAATGAGTCAAAAATGATGTTTACCACAAAGATGAGACCTTTCACAAAGGATTTCTCAATAGCATGTGAGACTGTTTAATAACAATTTACTCACAATAGAAACTTGTTTAAAATTAAAGTGAATCCTTTCAGACTCCGCTGCTTTTAAAAAAATTATTGTCCTATTCTAAATTCTTTACTTCCATTTGAACTATGTTTCTAGCTTTTTCATCAGGAGCAGGATCCATTTGAGCAAACTAATTTTCTTCATTCATCCATAAAAACAGCTAGTGTGTGTGTGTGTGTGTGTGTGTGTGTGTGTGTGTGCGTGTTGTCTTTGTTTTGTTTTTATTTTGTTTTGTTTTGAGGACCCTACATCTGGCAGTGCTCAGGATTTACTCTTGACTCTCTATTCAGGAATCACTCCTGTCATGCTTGGGGATAATATGGGATGGAACTCAGGTCTTCTGTATGCAATGAAGGTGCCCTACCTGCTATATTATCACTTCCACCCCAACAACTACTGTTGTTCCCTTAGTTTTCAAATGAGACTGTGGAACAGTAATTAGTGCTGGATTTCAAAAGCAAATTGTTTTGCTGTTTCCATCACATCTGCAGTTACTTCCAGAATAATTACAATAGTTAAATATGGGAACACTGATTGTAGATCACCATGACAAATATAATGGAGGTTTGAAATATTTGGGGAATTCACATAAAATGTGACACAGAAACACACAGAGCACATGCTGTCAGAAAAATGTCACCAATAGATTTATTTAATGTAGGATATGCACAACCCTTGTATCTGTGAAAAAGAAATAGTATCTGCAGAGCACAATCTAGTAATACATTATAAAATTAACTCGGCCTGCCAGCCTGTCACAATGTTCAAATTCCAGTATTAGTAAATCATAAAAGACTTCTCTGTTTTGTTTTGGAATAGGAAATGGCATTTATTAGGGCTGGGGTGGAGAATAAGTGGGAATCAAAGGGGCTGCTCTTCAACTTGCAGAAATGCAGAGCCCATTATTTGTCCACAATGAGGATTCTTTTTGATATCACAACCATCTGTGATGAACTGATTTCCAACCATCTAACTTCAATCTCATCAGCATTAAAGTGGGTAAAGTCGCACTTCTTGCAGATGTGGATCATTTGGAGCCAAGAATGAAGAGGCTCAGCCATGTGCTTCTTGTTCTGCAGCTTGGTGCTAATGGACGTGGTGACTTGGACAATATAGACTCTGACAACTGTGCAGTAGGGCTTCCTAAAACCCCCTCTACTTATCTGGTTGGAGCCTAAAACTGGAGAGGCAGGAAAGCAAATAGGAGTTTCAGTCACAACAGTCTGCATCCAGGGTTCCTTAGGGCAGTCTGGACACGCAATGGGTTGTCAATAATCCAGGGAGATTGTTGTTAACATCCCTTGAACGCTGAGCTCCAAGAGAAGAAAATGGTCAGCCTAAACAGACATTGAAGATCTTGAGGACGTAAAACACTTAGGAAAATGAGGGAAACTTTCACTAACAAAATACTACATCTATTTCTTTATTTTGGGTGAGACACTGGTCATAACTCATTATCAGCAAACGTTTGAGAAAATGCTTGCTTTAGATTATTTTCCAAAGTGAAATGTGTATCAGAATATACCCTATCAAAACAAGCAGATGCTTGATGGGAAAATTGGAGGCAAGAGGATAGAGCTAAATGGGAAAAATAAATAAATAAATAATATTGCAACTGAATGGCAATTATATGTATAATCTAATCCACATAAATATCTTTTTTTTTTTGGTTTTTGGGCCACACCCGGTGATGCTCAGGGGTTACTCCTGACTATTCACTCAGAAGTCGCTCCTGGCAGGCACGGGGGACCTTTTGGGGAACCGGGGGATCGAACCACAGTCCGTCCTAGGTTAGCGCAGGCACCTTACCTTCAGCGCCACTGCCCGGCCCCTACATAAATATCTTAAGCATTATATCCTCCCTTTCTCAAAAAGAAAAGTTTAGAGGAATAATAAAAAAGTAAAATATAAGAACTTTTTTAAGGGACCAGAGTGATAGCACAGTGGGTAGGGCATTTGCCTTACATGCAACCAGTTAGATCCCTGGATTCCTATATTGTCCCCCAAGCCTGCTAAGGGTAATTTCTGAGCACAGTACCAGGAGTAACCTCTGAGTTGCAGCAGGTGTGATCCCAAAGTAAAACGAACAAAAACCAAATCAAACAAACAAACAAAAAAAACCCTCTTTTAAGATTCATTATTCTTCTGTGTAGAGCTTGTTGAAGATTGGGTATCGATTCTATTGTCATTGACTTTGGGTTTGCTGATCATTTTTTAAATTTCTACTCAATGTTCATACGACTGTTTGATTCTGGTACCATCTATTTCCCTCCCTCAATTTATGCGGTAAACAAAACAATTCATAACTTATATGGTTCTGTTTGCAAAAAAAAAAAACAAAAAAAAAGAAAGAAAGAAAGAAAAGAAAAGAAAAAAGAAGAAGAAAATGAAAAAAGGAAAAAAATAACAGAAAAGAAAAAAAACTAGGCCGGAGATATAGCATGGAGGTAAGGCATTTGCCTTTCATGCAGAAGGTCATCGGTTCGAATCCCGACTTCCTATATGGACCCCCATGCCTGCCAAGAGCAATTTCTGAGCATGGAGCCAGGAGTAACTCCTGAGCACTGCTGGTTGTGACCCAAAAACCACACACAAAAAAAGTAATAAACCAACAAGCAAAATACCAGGAGGACTTTGTCTACAGGTTATAAATATCAATTTAAGAAAAAAAGGAAAAAATGAAGAAAATTCTAACAACAACAACAACAAAAACAGCAAACAAACACAAAAACACAAAAAATCCCAAATCAACAACAACCAAATAGACAAAACACAAAAAGAAACAAAAATCAAACAAAAGACCCAAGCCAGCAACTACAAAAAAGCACTTTTGGGGGCAAAGAAGGGGATACTTCTCTATGTACTTTAAATATTACTGTGAAAGACCTGTAGTTCAAGTTGATCACAATAAAAATTATCAAAAAATGATTCATTATCCCTAATAATCTCCACAAAGCTTCAATTTCTCCCTAAAATATTTCTCCTAATCGACATTAAAAGAATTCCACTTGCTAAATTCTATTCTAAGTGGAAATGGTTTTGCATCTTTTAACAGGAAAGAGGGAGTTGGGCCCTTTATCAGTGAGCAACCATAGCAATAAATATAAGAGCAAACACCCCTGTGTGTGTCCTTTTTCAATTTGGCCCTGAACTCTACATGCAGGCATCCGTCTTATGCTTGCCCAGCTTCAGAGGCAACACTCTGATTATTCCTGATTTATGGCTGGGCTTCATCTGTCTGTTTAATGTCACATAAGAAATAAACCCAAGTCTGTTTTAGGTCAAAATTCCTTTTGACCTTCCCTCCCTCCCATGATTCTTCTCAACCCTTAAAGAGCCTTATGCAACCAGCCACATCAGCTTTGAAAATTAAGACAAAATTGAGTGCTTTTGTGCAGGAAACTGAAGAGTGGAGAGTGTTAAACATATATGTTTATGTAAAGTGATGTTTACATTATTAATACTTGAGTGAGACTCTGAACTAAAATTCTCTCTGCTCCATACCTAGTGTGGATACATAAGTTGCTCTTAAGTTGGATTCATGTGACATTTATATAGCAACATGAAACCTCATTCTCAACAGTAAAATTATATAAACTAATGTGAATATTCATACTGGCACAGAATAATATGGGCAAATGAAGAAAACACTACTCTCTGGCTTGATTACCTTGTATAAATAGATGCTTAAAACTTTAGTTTGCTTATGTTTCCTAAGCACAGAAATAAGGCCTTAATAAATTGAAATTCCAAAGAAAACCTTCCAATGCTCTGAGATCATTCATTCAATTCAAACATTTAAAATGAACAAAGTATAGTATATTAAATACAAAATATAGTTTCAAGGTTCCTCAGAGCCGAATAATAGAATTTTCCAATTGCACTGAATGACCAAAGTGATTAAAGATTTGTGAAATTAATCCAGAACACACATAGTATAAAACCATCTGGATTAATAATATTCCCAGAGTTAAGAAATATTATTTAGTCATAGATGCATCTAATATTTTTAAATAAGGAAAAAGAAAACACTCTTGAGAAAACGAAAGTATTTTGTTTCTTTTCATACTCATATATACCTCTCATCCTATTTTTCCCCAAACAGATTTTTATACATTACATGTTATTCAGAAACAAATATTATGTTGCTGTTTGTTATTTTAAATCTTGCAAAAAGTTTATTTTAGGGTTGAAAATAGATAGACTAGATACATTAGAGCATAGGGCACTTGCCTTATGTACACCTGACCAATATTTGATTCTCTGCATATCCTTTGAGCTCCACTAGGAATGATTCCTAATCACAGAGTCAGGTGAGTCTGAGGACTGCCAGGTATGTCACTAAAGCTGAAAAAATTATTTTATATATATATATATGTATATATATCCCTGCTGATATTTAGCTGTTGACACATAAAAATGTACTTTCATATTGATTTGCCTCTTCCCATGCCTTTAGACATATAGCTAGGTTTGTAAGTTCATAAAAGGGTAAATAAACAGCTCTGTAGCACTCACAGATAATATTCAAAAAGACAAAGCCAACATAAAAAGCATAAGAAATGAAAAGTGACTTAGAATATTTGCTACCCACCCTTTTCCTAGGAATAGGATGAATTTAGGCAAACAATAGTTTATGCACAAAAGAATAGAGATTCAGAGCTCATTCAGAACTCATTAATCTACTGCTTTAGAGTTGGAAATAATAGGTATTAAAATAATTCTTCTAAGGCACACTTTGCACTGCATTTCCCTGACATTTCTTTTTTCCATGGAGGTGAAGCAATCACACCTGCTCTCATGAATGCAGTGCCTGAACCTGCTTGACTTCAATGACTTGATCTTTTAAGTTCCACACCCAAATCCAGAACAACAATGCATTATTACATTTTCCCTGTAAAATAGTGTTAGTGGTAGAGAATTTTAAAATATGTGTGAATTTTGCACTTCATAATACATCATTGCTTTATCAAATTGCTGAGTACAATTGGTGCTCCAGGAGAACAACATGTCTGCACCCTCCCTTCTTTAAAAAATATTCTGGAACAACCATTTATCTACTGAGAAAACAATATAGGTTACAGCTTCCCTTGAAATTTATAGAATAATTACAAAGCACATAATTAAAAATAATCGTACAAAGAAGCAGAAGGTGCTATGGTGCATCTAGAAAGGAAAAGTAAATCAGCCAAGGGGACTGGGAAAAGGAAGGCTTTAGGTAAAAGTGAAGTTAGCAGTACCCTGGAGTACTGCCTGGCTGGTAGTAATGAAAAAGATAGCCAATAAGTATATGAATATCTTCTCATTTGATTTTCGCTAAAAGGTGAGTCAACCAGGGTGGTAGCACAGTGGTACGACATTTCCCTTGCACTCGGCTGACCAAGGATGGAAGTGGGTTCGATCCCATATGGTCCCTTGAGTCAGGAACCATTTTTGAGAGCAGAGCCAGGAGTAACTCCTGAGCATGGCTGAGTGTACCTCCTCACCCCCAGAAAAAAACAAATAAAATAAAATAATAGAATAAAAGGTGAGTCAACGCTTTTATAACAGATTAGGTTTATATGTTTTCTTTATATAATTTAAAACCAAACAAGTATGCTTAGTTTTATTCTCGAGTTATGGTTCCAAAACTTCCCTATCAGTACCAGCATATTAGTTATCTAAGCATAAACACAATAATCCTGGTGTATGCAAATGTTGACTGAAGGTTCTGCAAATCAAATCATGCAAATGGTGATCCTCATTTCTCAGTTTACAAGAAAAATAATATACGAGAAGGAATTTCTAGAGAAAAACAATCTGGGAGAAATGTATTTGGAAATGTAAGCAAATAGTCTAGGTAAGAAATGTCTAGATTAAATGCAAATCTCTGAAAGACTTCTGGCTCCAATTCACTTTAAATCTAAAATATTCATTTATTTATTTATCTATCTATTTATGAGTCTCACCCGTCGGCATTCAGGGATTACTACTGGCTCTGTTCTCAGAAATCGCTCCTGGCAAGCACAGGGGACCATATGAAATGCCGGGATTTGATCGGCAGCATGCAAAGCAAATGCCCTCCTACTGTGCTATCTCTCAGGCTCCAAAACATTCTTGGTTTGAATCTTTTATAAAATTGGGATAGCAAATGGAGTTGATTAGAAATATTTACCTACACACTTTGCTGAGCGTGTTTCTCCTGCTATATTATACAGGATGGAAATTGATCAAGCTTTTAACCAAGGGTGTATATCGTTTGCTAAAGGTCCCAGAATTTTAATATTGTAAGAACACAATTAAATCTAAATTATAATTAAAAAAAGAAAATAATTAAGAATGGATGACAATCAGTTGATTATTTGTTGAGTTTTCACATGGAACCAAAGGATCTAGTGATGGATTTATTTTTGTTGAACAGGAAATATTTGAATAGGAAATTAGACATTTGTTATTAAAATGCATTTATCACTGTTCTCAGTCTGATACATTATTAAAAATGCAAGGTAAAGTCAAGGAACTTAAATTATTTTGGTAATGTGGAATAAATAGTAAAATACTATAGAATTTTTAGCCTGCAGTCTACTTGATATGGATGAAATGCTTATGTTCAAACCTCATACCCTACCCCTTCCATACCTCCCCAAAATTTATATGTTGATGTCTCAGTTCACAATGTGAGAATATTTGGAAGTGAGTCCTTTAGAGAAAAATTAGATTTAAATAGAGCCAGAAAGTTTGGGCCGCCAAACTTTATGGAATTTAGTGTCCATATAAGAAAAGGAAGAGAGACCTTCCTGATCCTTCACCCACACCTCTATATGTCTCTCCTGGAAGAGAGCACAGTAGGGAAGCAATTATCTATGTGGCAATAAAGAACCAACAGTAGAAAGAATCTGCTTATAGCTTGACCTGTACCTTCTCAGCATCCAAAAGTATAGGGGGCAAAATCTCGTTGTTTTAAATCAGCAAATCCATAAATTTGTTATAGAATCTCTAAATGACTGACTATTTTTTTACTTGAAAGGAACACCCCATTTTGTTGGTTGGGGAGGAATAATTTTGTACATCAATACCAAATATTAACACTACTTAGCATGGGATCTAAAGTATAATAAAAATAAATTATAAAAAATAAAAATAAATAAAAATAAATTATAGTTAAATAAAATATAATTCACATAAACTTAATTAAAAGTGCAGAACATTAAATAAGAATAATAAAATTAAAATGCAATTAATTTATTAGTTCATAAAAGCACTTACATAAGAGATTATATTTATTCATTTATATGTGTGTAGCTGGCACCACCTCCACAATAAAAGATTTTTCAGATGTGCATATGTGAAATATAGAGACACATAGTAAAGGAATAACAAATGGTCAGAGATGTTTTTGTCTATGGAACTGAACTTACCTATGGCTGTGGGATTCTTGGGACATTGAGGTAATCAGATACTCTAATAGTGGGTGAGGTGATTTAATATTATATGCATACATCAGTCATTAACAATATTGTAAAATCCTGGCACCATGGTAAAATGGTAAAAATAAATACTGATTTGAGCTGGATTTAGAAAGATAGTATACAACACAGTATTACTATCCATGGGATTATTTCATATGTTACAAAAAGTTGTAGATTTTATTATGAAAATTGACAAATGTCTTCCCCATTGAATGCAAATTGTTTCTTAATCTTTATTTATATATTCTGTTTACTTATAGGCCACACCTGACAGCACTCAAGGCCTACTCTTGGCTCTGTGCTCATTAACCATCCTGGGTGCCATGCTTAAGAAACTGTATGTGATGTCTGGGATCAAACTGGGGTCAGTCATTGTGCAATGCAAACACATTACTATCTCATCAATCCCTGTTCCTTAATTTTTATGCAGTTATACTTTCTCTTTTGAGTATTTGGTAAATGTCCAAAATATTGGTAGAAATATTTATATAGTAACAGAAAAAGCATCAAATTATGCTCTTCAGCAATAGAAATAATATATCGTACCAATCCTCATAACTCTACATTTAGTATAGCAAGGAAAGATAAATTAGTAAGATATCTTATAGTGTTCTAATAATTTTCCTGTAAACCTTACAGGTTAGAGAAAATCTTCTATGTGTGTCCAGTTTTCTGGGTATGGAGTGCCCTATAAATATCTACTAGTTCACTTTCTTCCATGACTCTTTTCAGAGCTAGTATATTCTTGTTGGGTGTCAGCCTGGTTGACCTATCAAGGGGTAACAGGGCAGTGTTGAGGTCTCCTATTATTATTGTATTGTTATTGTTATCTTCTTTCAGATTTGTCAACAATTGTATTAAATATTTTGCTAGTCTCTTATTAGATGCATATGTTTAGGAGAGTGATATCTTCCTGCTGTACATATACTTTGATTAGTACAAAATGACTATCTTTGCCCTTTAAAACTTCTGAGTCTAAAATTGGTGTCATTTTATAGTAATATGGCCACTCCAGTTTTTTTTTATAATAACAATTTTTATTTTAAACATAGTGGCTTACATATTGTTGACAATAATATTTTAGGTACATGTTAACATAAAATCAGGGGAATTCCCTTCACCAAACCGTCCTCCCTCTGCCTCTCTTCCCATCGTACCTCACATGTCTTCCTCCCTCACCCTCGGGGCAGCCAGGTCAAGTGGTCCCCTCTGT